>CM063503.1:127497321-127729419 GCA_032207245.1 Pardosa pseudoannulata | reverse complement strand
TGTACTTATCAAGCAATTTTACAATGTATGACTTTTGATCTAGATATAAACAATTGGATTCGAAACTTATTTGAATGCCTAAAAATTCCGAGACTCTTTCAGATTTTGACATTTGAAATTCTTTGGATAATAGTGATATTATAATACTTGTTTCTTTTACATCCGATCCTGCAATTAATAAATCATCTACATAAAGAGCTATAATAACTTTCTTACCATTTATAATTCTAATGAATATACACGGTTCAGAATCCAATTGCCTAAAATCTAGTTTTATAACAAAATTAAGAAACTTTTGATACCATTGTCGAGGAGACTGTTTGAGACCATATAAACTCTTCTTGAGCTTACACTTTTTACCGCTCATGTCGTCATACCCTTTGGGTTGGTCCATGTAAATGGTCTCATCTAATTTACCGTTTAGAAATGCTGTCTTGACATCTAAAGAGAAAGCTTCAAAATTCTCGTTGAGAATAATTACAAATATAAAGCGTAAAGCTGCCATACTTATTACTGGCGAAAACGTATCTGTGTAGTCTGTTCCTTCCTTCTGCATAAAACCACGAGCAACGAGCCTAGCTTTATAAATTCCATTTCCCTTTTTGCGAAAAACCCATTTGCAAGAAATGGCTCGTTTGTCAGGGGGTAAATTTTCTAGATCCCAGACATCGTTACTTTCCATGCTTTTCATTTCTTCATCCATGGCTCTTTTCCACAATTCTTGTTCTTCCTCTGGCAAACTAGGAATATCTTCAAACGTCACAGTTTCTTGTTCAGCAAACATCACTTTGTAGGTCTCAGGATTGGGATATCTAACTGGCAATTTCCTTTCTCGTGAAGATTTTCTTTGTACTTTCTTTGGCAGCAGCATCTAATTCCTCGTCATCAGTATTTGGAATTGAGTCGCCTTCGTCTTTAATGTCGTTATCGTCACTTGAATCAGAATTAGTACAAATATATTTTTTATTTTTCATAACCTTCTTTGCTTCATTAAATTTGACATTTCTGGAAACAATAATGCGTCCAGTGTATGGATTCACCAAACGGTACCCCATTGTGGAATAACCTACGAAAATCATTCTCATGGACTTTTCGTCAAATTTCTTTCTCTGAGATGGTGGCACTAGAGCGTAAGCATCACAGCCAAATACACGCATGTTTCTCATATCAGGATTTTCACCATACTTCATAAAATATGGAATGCAATCGTTAATTGCACTATTTGGAAGTCTATTATGTATATAAGCAGCTGTAAGTATTGCTTCGCCCCAAAACATCTTTGGTAGATTTGCATCAAAGACCATAGCTCGTCCTTTTTCTAGTACAGTTCTGTTCGCTCTTTCGGCAACGCCGTTTAAAGGAGGTGTATAGGGAGGGGCTGGATCTATTTTAACACCAGCATTTTTAGCAACATCATAAAGTTCTCCAGAGACATATTCTTTGGCGTTATCACACCGCATTTTACTCACAGTTGGATTCAATTTAAAGAACATTTTAAGTTCATCAGAAACATCACTTTTCCTTTTAAGCAATCGTATTTCCATGAATCGCGAGTAATCATCGATTATCGTCATGAAATATTTTTCTCCGCGGGATGTTTGTGGTTCTATCGGTCCACATATGTCAGTATGTATCATTACCAACGGCTTGGTTTCTCTTCTGCGAGGGCCTTTTCCCATGGGTGTAGAACATTGTTTAGCGCGAACGCAAACATCACAAAACATTTCTTTTGCAGACAGATTCATAAGTTTCAATTTTCGATCACCACAGTGCCCTAGTCTCCTATGCCACAGGTCATCTTCCACAACTAAAGCTTCATTAACATTCGGTGAAAAGTTACTCAGATATTGTCCGCTACTATCTAACTTTCCAAATTCAAAACGTTTATTTTTAGTTTCAATATAAACAGTTTCATTTTTGAAAATCACACTTAAGCCCGCTGCTTCGATGTTCTTGACAGAAACTAACTGTCCGTTTAATTCTGGAACATAAAGGACATCTTTTAGTATTATTTGAACTCCATATGGAGTTTCACCGCAAATATTTCCAATACCTTCGACTTTCAAAACAGCTGATTTTGACGCACATTTAACAGTTCCAGTTTTAGGTTTTATGGACATGAACCACTCTTTGTGTGAGGACATATGAGACGTAGCACCGGAATCAATAATAAATCTGTCATATGAAGAATTATTGACCATAAATGATAAAGCAGGTGATGCACATTTGTTATTAAAATTTGGTTGCTTTCTAGAATTTTCAGTACATTCACGTTTAAAATGACCAGTTTTGCCGCAGTTGTGGCAAACAGAATTTTTCTTACGACAAAATTTAACAGAATGTCCTTTTCTTTTACAAAAATTGCAAAACAATTCTTTCCGAACACTCGAAAAAGCAGAGTTGTCCAAATTCGGTTTAGAATATTTATTTTCACTTTTAAAATCAAATAAAAGAGCTTCAGAATCAATAAGTCTTCTAGTGACAAAATCCAAACTTAAAGTATCACTCTGTTGGTTTTCTAGTGCTACTTTAACATTTTCATATTCTTTTGGTAATGACATTAAAATATAAACAATAACATCAAAGTCACTAACCTCTGCTCCAGAAATACGTAGATCGCCAACCAAATTCATTATGTTATCGATGTGCTGTTTCATTCCCACATCTTTCGCTTTTCTCATGGTCGCCAAACGTTTTCGCGCCAAGATCTGGCTAACTGCTCCTTTAGTTTTATATGTAGCTTGCAATTTCTTCCATATTTTACATGCTGTATCTTCACTTTGAAGAGAAGCGAGAATATTATCAGTCAAAAACGAAAGTATTAAAGCATACGCTTTCTTTGACTGTAAAACATTATCTGCACTTGCTTCCACTTCTAAAAACGTATCCAATCCTTTCGCAGAAAACACGGATTGTACTCTTCTACACCATACAGTAAAATTAGTTCCATCAAATGGAGCTACACCGAAAACTTCTTTTTCAATATTACTACCAATATTTGAAAAGGCCATACTTCACGAAAGCAAAAAGAAAAACACGTGAAGAACTGGCACTACCGATCTGCTGCTGAAGAGAGTGAAAGTACAAGCTAAATTTCAAAAACCACGCTCTGCTGTTGAAGCATAATTCAAAGCCGTAGATCGCAAAAACATTTTATTGCAACACAAAATGAAAAATACAAGAAATGAGCTATTGAAGAGTTGACCGGGGTACCTTGGCCGAAGGCCTTATCCCCTGTTGCAAGTTAAGAATTCAAAATCAGGTGTCCAGTCTTTTAAGATGAAAAACAATAAGTATGAAAATGCAGGTCTTAATGATGGGATGAGATAAATTGCTAGGCCCATACTTAACAAGTTAAATAAATTAAGATGAAAAACATTTAAAATAAAAAGAAGAAAGTTTAAGAATAGCAAGAAATTTTTATTTATTTATTTATTTTAATTTAATTAATTAATTAATTTATTTATTTTTATTACTAAATTACTGTACAAGACAGTGAAGATATAGGTGAATGTTGATGAGAGAAATAATAAGTGAAATTACATTAAGTTAGTACAAGAAGTAAAATTAAAGTTAAAAAATTAAAATTAAAAATTAGGTTCAGCTTAAAATTCATGGCGAGAAAAGCTCAGAGCAGGTTCTGTGAGTCCATCTGTTGGATGGCCTCGCGTTCGGGAAGTGCATTGGGGAGCGTTAAGAAGGGAGATGAAATTCTACCAGTTTAAGGAATCATGGCGGCTCTAGGCCGCTTGCGATGTTTAGCTTTCCTATGATCATAGTCAGGTAATTCGGCTATGATCTGATTAGGTAGGCTATACACCTGACCATAGAATTTGGAAGAAAGCTTAGTGCAAATAATTTTAAATGTATCTATGTTCAAATCCCTTCGAATAATTTTATTGGTTAGATACCTGGGGGCCTGAGCGATCCTCCGGAGAGTTCTGTTGTGAATTTTATTAAGTAGGTCAATGTTAGATTGGGATGCAAACGACCAAATTGGGGCGGCGTACGTTGCAGCGGGCAAAACTACTGCTTTGTACAAGAGCATTTTATTTTTAATGGAAAGATGGGGGCCGTAAAGTAGTGAACGAAGCTCACAGATTCTGGCATTCATACAGTTTTTAATGTTGGTTATATGTTTCCTGAACGTTAATCTCTTATCTAGAGTGATACCTAAGTATTTAACAGAGTCACTCCAGCTAATCACCTCGCCGTATAAGTACAACCGAGGAGGAATTTTAAATGATCGACTAAAATAAATTGCCTGGCATTTGCCAGGGTTTATTTTAATCTTCCAATTATTAAACCAAATTTCCAGAGCAGAAATATGATTTTGAATGTAAGCGCTAACGCTATCTATGTGTGGGGCAGAAGTAAAAATTGCCGTGTCGTCAGCATAAAGTGCAAGTGAAGTTAAATCAGTTTTAGGGATATCATTAATGAAAATATTGAATAAAGTCGGACCAAGAATTGAGCCCTGTTGGACTCCAGCAGTTATTGTTCTGTTGTTAGAATAAGTGTTGTTGACACGGACTTTGAAGGAACGATTGCAAAGGTAGTGTTTTAAAAGATGAATCATTGCATCTGGCACACGGAGCTTAATTAATTTGTAAATGAGTCCCTCGTGCGTGATGCGGTCAAAGGCCTTTGCAATGTCTAAAAAGAGACCTCCAGTTGGTTTTTTGGTTTGCAATCCCTCGCTAGCGAGTTCAACAACCCTAAGCAACTGGTGTGTTGTACTGTGTTTAAGGCGAAAGCCAAACTGCTCTGCAATAATAATGTCGTTTACGTCTAGGAAAGTCTGTAGGCGGTTGAGTATTACACGCTCGGTGACTTTACTGAGGCAACTTAAAAGACTTATAGGTCGGTAATTTACCGGCATAGTTAAATTACTTTGAGGTTTGGGTATAGGGCAAACAATGGCAGTTTTCCAGTTATTCGGAAAGTAATGAAATTTTAAAATATAGTTTATTATTGCAGTGAAATAAATGAGAATATTTGGAGGTAAACTTTTAATGCATCTATTATTAATTTTATCTATGCCGGGAGCTTTATTATTTTTAAGGTTTTTAATTATTTCTCTAACTTCCGCTATGCTTGTTTTGGGGATGACTGAAGTGATTGGTAAATTCATGAAATCATTAATAGTATCATTAACGTGCGAATCGTGCTCTACGTTCACTAAATCAGAATTTGGAGCAAATTGTTCCTCATACACGGTAGCAAAGGCTTCAGCTTTACCGAAGGGATGAAAGTGCGTCGTTGTGGCTCCTACAATTGGTGGGAAATGATACGCGGACTTACCGCGGAGTCTTCTCTGGAATTTCCAGATCGAATTATCGTCTACGCTAAGTCCGGAGATAAATTCTTCCCAGCGTTTATCTCGATGAACTCGAATTTCTCTCTTGACAGAATTACTGAGAGCAATATACTCTTGCCTAGAGACAGGAGTTCTAAGAAATTGGTATAATTTTCGTGCAGTATTTCGTTTTTTAATTAGAATTTTGATGTGCGAAGGGAGCTCATGAATCCGGGGATTCTTCGCCACCTTCGACGAATTTAGAAGGGCAGAATTTACCTCACTAGTAAGTTTAGTTACTGCATTGTCAATATCAGTAGTGTTACGAATAACGGGGAAAATTAATTTATTACAGGCAAGAGTATCTTGGAACTGCTGCCAATCGGTGTAAGTAGAGGGGGGAGACTCAAGAGTTTCAATTCTCATATCCACGGTCAGTAATACTGGCACATGGTCTGAGTCGAAAAGATCAAGAGTCTCAGAAGTTATTTTATAGGGAATATTCTGTGAGAGAGCATAATCGATAACAGAGGGGCTACCGTTATAAGCAAAATGGGTGGGCGAATTTGGATAATGAATATTTAGATAAGGAATGCTACCGATTAACTTAAGAAGCTCTCTACCTTTCCTATTCACACCTCTGCAGTTCCAAGCAGTATTATGCGCATTGAAATCTCCTGCGATAATACAATTCCTATGAAAGTTAAGAATTTTAGTCAGGCCGGGAGTGGGGAGAGAGTTATTGTTACAGCGAATATAAGCCGAAGTAATTAAAATTTTGGAATTGCTGTCAGGTAAAACCATAACTGAGATAGATTCGAGATCATCCGTAGTAGTAAGTTCGTTGACAACATAGTGATTAATATCACGACGAACGTATATGGCAACACCGCCATTTTGTCTGGATCTAGAAGTAGTTTCACGGTCCCTACGGTAAAGTGAATAATTGCCAATGCTAAATTTGGAATATGATTTCTTGGAAAACATCGTTTCTTGGACGAGCACAATATCAACGTCCGACGTCTCCAAGAAATCGCGAAGCTCGTTAATTTTATTGCCTAGGCCGTTGGCATTCCAATGAATTATTTTAAGCTGAGGTAAGTTACGATAGGGCCTAGCCATGATGGGTTGGAGGATCGTAAAATTCAGCTACAGCTTCAAATATGCTGAGTAACCGCTGGACTGGATCTTCTACGTTTTTTATTATTTCCATAACTTTTTTGAAGAGAGTTATAATATCCGAGATATTGAACTCCTTCATAAACTCTTGCACTAATTTTATTGCTTCGGCAAAAGAGCCGGCATTATTATTTTTATTTTGCCCCTTGCCTTTTCCGCAACGCGGAGTGGGAGTAGGGCGACTCTTCTCACTGGGAGTCGAGGGCGAAGTGGGTTTCTTCGCTTGTACGCTCGTTGTAGTAGATGGAACGGCGGATCCTGGCACCGGCCTATCAAAATTGAGGGTTGGTTTTTGAACCAATGGAGTGCTAGCTGGTATCTCAGGATCCGCTGCGTTAGAGTTTGTAGAGTTTTCCTCCAGCCTTACTTTCCAAGCATTATTTTTCGGGATAGGGGCTGGGATGAATTTAGGTTTTTGCGATTTTACTTGTTTTTTAGGGCGATTTGCTGGGTGCTTGCAGCATCCTTTGTAGTTAGCGGTGTGATTGGAACCACAATTAGCACATTTAAAGTCATCGGGACCCACAGTACAATTTTTTGCACTGTGAGCAGCACCACATTTCACGCACTTTGGAGACAAATTACAATGAACTGAAGAGTGCCCAAATTCCTGGCACCTGTAGCATTGGGCTACCCCTTTGAATCTATAAGGTTCAAATTTGACTGCAAGATACGACAAAGTTTTTATGTCTTGTATTTTATCATTAGCTGGGGATGCCCGCAGGGTGGCCAGGAATAGGGGTATAGGCTGCTTAGTGCGCCTATTTCTTAAATATGCTATTCTCATTGGTTCAAGACCGTGAGATTGGAGTTCTGTGGCTATATCTTCTGCAGTAATGCTGAGAGGAAGCCCACGAATCACATATTTAACTGGCTTCGGATCTTTCAAGTCCATCGCACGGGCTGGGATTTTATTTTCTTCTAAATATTTCTGGAGCCGTCTGAACGAGTCAGAGCACTCAGTTGAAATCTTGATTTGGTTTCGTACATATTTGGTACTAATATTGGGAGTTAATTTATGGATTTGATGCAAGATATTCTTGCAATTACTTCCTACTTCAAAAAATAGGTTGTAAGGTTTTTTGAGCTTATTATTTTCATTAGTAACTGGGAGTGTAGTAGAAGATTCTTCCATACGATCCTCCTCGACAGCTAATGCTGCAAATTGGTTTTTAGTGGGAATAGAAATTTCCTCTTGGTTAACATCTTCGGTTCGCTTTCTTTTAGCGTTTCCTATCTCTTCGATAGTAATATTATTGTGTTCGTCGAGGACGAACTTGACGTGAATTTTAGAAAGTAAATTATTAATTTTTTCCTCGCATTTATTAAAATAAAGGGGAAATAAATAAGTTTTTAAGATGGGGCGTACATCAGGGGTGCCTGCAGAAAGGACACAAGATAATGAATTCAAAAACTGCCTCACTTCAGGATCCTGAGCGGCAGCCGACGAGTCACCGAAGAGCACCTCGGTGAAGCCTAAGTAGTCATCCACAACATTAAAGTAATTCCAGCAGACGCCATAATTTGTCGCCAACATCTTTCGGAGCTCAGCAACCGCAGCTCGTACATCAATTGAATCTGAAGTGGAGGCGTCCGTCTCCATGATTCAGTCAATCAGCCACGATCAATACACCAAAACAAATATTAATATTTTGCTACAACGTGACAACAAGCAAAATCAAATACCAATACTAATCAAATACCAATCAATACCTAATCAATACCAATACAAGAAACACAAGGTCAAGGTCAAGGTAACTGGGTTTAACGGAGTACCTAGTGAAGTGGAAGGTCTTCACTTTAACCTCCGAACGTAAGCAGATCAAAACATAAATTTAGGCCTCAAGGCAAAAAGTAATCCAAACGAAAATTTTATACGCTCCAGCTCACAAGAGAGCGAGGAGGTGAGAACGTTCTCATAAAAAATTATGAGTAACCAACGCGTTGTCTAATTAAAGGATAATTAGACTAAACCTTGACAATGACCAATTGGTATGGTTAACAGCAATACATAGATTCTACAACATGCTCATAAAATAACACAGTTAGGTAATACAAAAAACAAAAATAGGGACTATAAGAATTGCAACTTGGTACATCAAAAAATTTAGCAAAAGTGACAGCACTAACAAGAAGATATGTTTTTGGATTTTATAAAATTTTAAAATTTTTATTAAGCATTTTTTCAGATTTTTATTTATATTTTTTTTTTATTTATTTTTTTTTTAATAACATAAAACAAGACGAAACATTACGTAAACAAAAATAAGCTAGAGCAAAGTAGCGGAATGATATGATACCCCCCAAAAAATTGGAAAAATTAAGTAAAAAAGCCAAAAAATACAGAAAACGGTACTTCACTAATAAAAAAGAAAAGCAAAAAATAAAAGGTAAAAATAAACAAAAACAGAAGTTAATGAATTAAATGCCGGTTGTGGTCGTCGCCGGGGATCGAACCAACAACCGCAGGAAAGAGCGAAAATGAGCGGACACGCTACCAAGCGTGCCACTCGGACATAAAAAATTATTTGTTAAAAGCAAGGTTTAAAAAAAAGAAAAAAAAAAAAAAAAAAAAATTTATTCTCCTCTCCTTCGCTTAGAAGGAGGAAGAGCCATATCAGAACGATATAATAAAGCTCTGGGCCTCTTGGCCGAGCTAGGAACAGCAGGATTATAAACTGGAAGGTTGTGAAGTACAGGATTCTGAATAAAATCAATGCTACGGTGAAAGCGCAGCGCAAGTCTTTTGAACTCAGGTAGAACAGGCCTGACTTTAAGATTATTATGAATCATATCATTCCTCACGTACCAAGGAGCAGAAACACATTTTTTAAGGACATAATTTTGGACAACTTGAAGACTCTTGAGATGGATAAGAGCGGCAGTTCCCCATACAGGACAACCATAAGTCATTATGGGTCTGATATAACTTTTATATAACAATAACTTTGTTTTCGTATGCAGGCGACTTCGATAATTGAGATATAAATTTAGAGTGCCAATTGCAGCCTTCATTTTTTTAACAGTGTTTTCGATATGAAGTCTCCAATTTAATTTTGAATCTAGGGTAATACCTAGATATTTATAAGAAGACTCCCAGGGAATATCTTCATCGTAAAGTTTAAAATTATTGTGATCAATAAAATTAGAAACATTTTTCGTCGTGAAAATCATGGCAGCACATTTAGTAGGATTTACCTTTATGCGCCAGCAAGAAAGCCAATGTTCGTAAATTTTAAGATAATTCCGAATGGTAGAGAACGCACAACGTGTTTGTTTGTGTCGGGAGAGGATGGCTGTGTCATCTGCATAGAGGCAAAGCTCGATATGTGGATCAGATGGCATATCATTAATATAAATGTTGAACAGTTTAGGGCCAAGTAAGCTGCCCTGAGGAACCCCTGAAAGAATAGGTCGAGGTGTTGAGAGAGTGTTGTTAACTCTGACAACGAACTCACGATTTCGAAGATAATGAGAGAAAATTTTAATAAGCTGGGGGGGAAAATTTAAGTTAATGAGCTTAAAAATTAGCCCTTCCAACCAGATCTTGTCGAATGCTTTCGCAATGTCTATAAATATAGCCGCAGTGACGTGTTTAACTGCATTAGCAGCATGAATTAGTTCTGCAACTCTCCAGAGCTGATGTTGAGTGGAGTGCTTACGACGGAAACCGAATTGTTCCGGTCTAATGATGTTATGAATATTGCAGAACTCGTCCATGCGCCGAGCTAAGATATATTCGTAGACTTTTGAAATACCCGACAAAAGACTGATTGGACGAAAATTAGTGGGGACGGTGTGGTCGAGTCCCGGCTTCGGCAGGGGTACAACCACCGCTTTCTTCCAGACGTTGGGAAAATAGTTAAGATTGAGCAGACTATTGATAATGAAGGTGAGGGAGATTAAAAAGTTAGCTGGAAGATGGATAAGCATATTAGTGGAGATAAAATCAACACCAGGAGCCTTATTCTTTTTGAGTTTCCTCAGGTAGATGAGAATCTCAGAGGGGTAAGTAGGAGTGAGAGTGTTGTCTGTGGAAGAGTTTAAAAACTGTTCAACAACAGAGTTAACGTTAAGTAAAGTATCATTATCAAAAATATCTGAATTGGGAGTGAACTGACTTCTAAGACTGTCAGCTAAAAGCTCAGCCTTATCACAGTTTAAATGAGCCACCGAATTGGGTCCTTTAAGGGACGGAATGTGTACGTGACCTACGAAGACGTGAGGCTGCCCTCCAAATGCTGTTGTCAGAAGCCGTTAACGACTCAACATAAGTGTTCCAGCGTCCTCTACTGCAGATCCTAATCTCTTTCCGGACCAGGGCTTGCAAACGATTGAGAGAAACTTTGAGATCAAGTCACGAGAATTCTGCCAGTCCCTCCTAACAGAGTTCCTTTCCTTGATTAAACGCTTGATGTGACTAGGAAGGCGATAATAATCAATGGTCTTGACATGAGGCTTGGTAGCTTCGGCGTAAGCAGCCGAAGAAAATCTCGAAACTTACAAACCGCATCCTCAGCTGACTGAGGAGAGTCGATGGAGTGGAAAGGAAAATCTTTCGTGCTGAGAATATGCTCGTAGTCCTTCCAGTTGGTAGGGATGGTGTAAGGCGAGCGAATGTCAATCCCACTGATATTAAACACCAGCACAACAGGGAGATGATCAGACGAAAGATCGTTAATAGTGGAAATTTCGTGGGGATAGGGGAAATTGCGGGTGATGGCAAAATCAATTATAGAATAGGGATGGCCAATATAGATAGAAGAATTTGGGGCGATAATTTGAGCCAAAGTATTATCAGCCCAACGATGAAGTTTGGAACCGTGATGATCAAAATTGCGACATCCCCAAGAATAGTGGTGCGCATTAAAGTCACCCGCAATAATAAAATTTGGATAATTATTGGTAAGAATTTCGATATCTGGGACTAGCAGAGTATTTCTACCATGTCTAGCATAAATAGCTATCAGCGCAAATTTAGGTAAATTTGGAATATGAATTTCGACAATAGTGGCTTCACAATTTTGAAGCCGAGGGGTAGGGATCCTAACATGCGAAATAGTGTTTTTGGGGTAAATACCAGTGCCACCCCAAACAGCATTATTGCAACTATGTGGCCTGTCGTCATGGTAAAATTCGTAGTTCGCAATATGACAGTTAATACCCTGGGAGAGGTGAGTCTCCGAGACTAAAAACGCGTCAAAGTTATTGTCACAAATGAACTGCCTGATATCTGAAATTTTGGGATGAAGCCCGTTAGCATTCCAGAAGCAAATATTAAGAGCATTCAAGTTAGAAACATCGAACACAAAGCCGGAAAATACAGGGGGGACAAGTCCCTAACATAAAAAGAGTGTATTGAAGTACACTAGGCCGAGAGTGTAACAACACTCTGATAAATTATGAAAACCCTGTCCATAGGGTGCGAGGCATCCCTAAGGTCAGGGAGTGCAGCTTTAAACTCTGCAAGCAGAAGTTTTTTTATCATAGTTAGCCTCAAAGGTAACTAGATATTTTAAGAAGTCGACATCTGCCTCACAATTGGGGGTCGACGAATTTTGAGAGGGCGAGGGGGGAGCATCCTTGGTAGGAGAGGTGGCTGCCGCATAAGACAGACCAGGTTCAGCTACTTTGCTGATGAAAGGCTTAGGCTCCAAGGACTCAGGCTTCCTAGCAGTAGACTTGGAATTTGGTTTGGTAGATTTCTTATCTACCGGCCACTTAGGGCATCTGCGAAAATTAGCAGGATGAGGGCCACCGCAATTCGCGCACGTGCACTCATTTTCAGGTTGTTTTTGACAAAGTTCCGAGCCAGTTTAGAGACCCTCACCGCATCGGACACACTTCGGGGCTAGGTGGCAGGAAATACTGGAGTGAAAAAATCCCTGGCAATTAAAACATTGCGTGGGACCTTTACTACCCCGGAATTTCTCGACATGGATTTCTGTTCCATAAAAATCAGTAATATTATAGATCTACAATACCCGTTCAGATTTTGCAACCTGAACGTGAAAGAGTGGCATTGGGATACGTTTTGCTTTAGGCCCCTTAGCCATGGTAGTAACCTTTACATTTGTGAAGTTTTCTGATTCAAAAAATTTTTTGATCAGTGCCACCGAAGTGCAAGCAGGTAAGCCTCTAACGACTATCTTAAAAGGCTTGTCTTCATCCAACATGTAGGTTTTGTTTTGAATTTTATTGGCTTCTAAATATTTGGAGAGCACACGATATTCATCGGCGCTACTGGTGGAAAGCCTGAGATACTTTCCTCTCATTGCAGAATATACAGATGGAGCGACATGTGCTCTAATTTCTTGCAGTTTTACGTGCCAAAGGGCCCCTGGAATAATAAAGATAGGCGGAGGTTTTTTCGCCTTCTTCGGAGCTTCGTTGCAGGTATCCATAGTATGGACAGTATCGGGGTCTACGTCGACAACCTCATTGGGGTCTAAATTAGAGGGAATACCGTTGTTAGGTTTAACAACAATCGGAGTGCGGCGACAGTAAGCATTACGCCCCGACACTTTCTGAAAATCGTCCCCGTCTAAACGGGCCGCTTTATCGGCAGGTACGGAAGCACCGCCGGCCAATCTCTTAGGTGCGCTCCGAGAAGGGCGAGCATCGGTAGCGCATGCGCTAGAACCCGAAGTGCCAGCTGAATTGGTGGTGAAGCATTAGCGCCGTTCATATTCCCAGTTGAAGGGGCCCCGGGAGTAACAGTAGAATTAATCTTAATTTGAGCATCAATAGAATCATGTAAGGCTGAAAACTTACCAAGGGTAATATCCAGCGCCTTCTTGATGTCGGGAGAAATTTCTGTAGACTTGTAAGCCTTGTAGCTTAATTGGGCTACAACGTTAGTAAGTTGTCTTTCCATCTCGAAGAGGGAATCAGCCGAGTATTGGGGTAGATTGGCGAGGCAAACATCATTGAGCCGATGAAGAAACTTCATAGACTCTATGGGAAGGCCGGCCCATATGTCCGGCATCGCAGGAGGTGCAGCATTAGCGTCCTCCATCGTCAGCATTCACAGCTAGAATGAGTGGAAAAAAAAGAATCTTGTCAATTACGACCCCGCTGATACTAGCAATAGAAGAAGGTCTTTGGCCCTTCTCGCCAAAGATCCTTATTAATTTGTGTTGTTTTATATAAAATAAAAAATTCACCAAAAATTATAAAAAATATTAAAAACTGTAAGAAAAAAGTTTTAAAATGTTTAAATTTGGCCATACATCATTTCTCGTATTCTTTGATGCCTAGTGTCTTTAATGTTAGAGTTTTTTGTGTTTTTGGCCCACTTCTCCCAGAGATTTACTTAAAGATAGAAGCAAGGACAAATATAGGTGTATTAGATTTAGTTTTATAACATTTAGATGGTTTCTGTAATAGGGGTGAGCGGTACAGCCCTTGACCACCATTCGCTCTGTTACCACAACTACAGTTTCCACATTTCAAATTTTCAAAGTCACAAAAAGTGAAAATTTAAATAAAAAGAAAACTTAAAACACACGGTGCTAGAATATTAAAAGAGAAAAAGTACACAGTGAGACAAAAAAAATGAGGACAAGATCAAAGCGATGTGAGAAGAGAACAAATCAGGTTTGTCGCCATTGTATTGGATGGCAGCGTGATTGGGAAAGTTTGTAGCGGAGAAATTAATGAAGGAACTTGGCTAGAAAAGTTAAGGAATATAACGGTTCTTGGCCGCTTCCTATGCTTAGCCTTATCCTCAGCAACGTCTCTCTTTCATTAGAATGGTATTTTCGGAACACCTATTCCTAACGAATATATCTCCAGTAATGAAGGTACATAATATGACTAGTCAACAGACCACAATAAAAAAAGAAAATAGATAAAATCAATAAATGTTTATAAATGCGGTAATATATGAGTAAATGAAATTAAATAATTAAAATAAATAATTGAGTAAAGAATGTGATACAGTGGTACAACAACAATCTCTTATATTTACAAATCAAGATTAAGTTAATAAATAATCGGAAATTATAGTTACGTACTCCTACAGTACTATTAGATTTTCCAGTGGTAGAGTTCCGCTACTACCGTACTCTAAATACCACTCAAAGATTAATAATCTCATTAACCGTAATATCACTCTTAAGTGCTTTTAAATTGTTTGCTTACCGACTTTCGTCGGTGTTTCACGAAAGTACAGGTAATTCCGCAGATGCAGTTAGCTATATCTTGATTTTTAAATTTTAAATACATCTTTACTATAAAATAAAAGTGGTATACCGTTAACAGATCATAACTTATAATTTCCAATGTAAATGGTAACTAATACTTTCAAGTATCTTTTTTCCTCTTCAATTTTATTATTATATTTAAAATTTAAAATTATTTTCAGTAATACAGGAAGGGTTTCAATTTTTAACGAACATTTGAACTATCTCTTGCTAGTATGCGAAGAAATACATCTGCAAAATTAAGTCTAGATTTCTCGCATTATACTTAAAAATATTTCAAATAGATTAAAAAAAAAACATGTTTAATATGGTTTCTAAAACATTTTTAGACAAGGATAAAAAATTAATTTATTTTTTATTTTTTATGTAAATTACACACTGATTACTAGCTTTAATTATAGAATAATTTTAACCAGACATTGTTCGTTGATTTTTAATTAGACTTCTTTGCTTATAATTTATTAATTCATTTCTGTAGAAGATTGAAATCTTTGTCAACTCATATATAGTCTTTAACCAATTATTTTATTTAAATCTTCATAATTTTAATCAAAACATTTATTATAGTAGGAGGTTTAGAGAGAAAACATCAAGAAAGAAATATACGATAATCTATTTTAAAAGGTATAGATTTAGGTAGTAGCGTTTAGCAGTATATTAATAAAAATAACCTGTAGTATTGTGAACTATTAAATTTGATTACGCTTGCTACATATACTTTAATTGTTACAGTAGGAAGAATATTTAAAGATTATGTAAACAAACATAAGATATTTTAGTAAAAAATTTTTCTCATATTGAAGACGAAAAGGTATTTAATTTATACAAGATTATTATGTCTTTTATTAAACTTAACTTAAGACACTAATTTTCTAAGTAAGAAATTAAAGCTTTAAAATTTTTTTAAATATCTGAAATAATAATAAAAAAAATCCGGAAACTAGCTACGTTAACAGCGTGTGACTCAAAAACCAGGAATAAAAAATCGTAAGTAGGCTTAATTTCGCTGCTAACGTATTTAGACCCAAAAGACTATTCATTGTTCTTTCAGCAGTTCTCCCCCTACCTCGGTAGTGAGAGGACGTCTAGCAGTTTAGCTCCTTACTACTATCGTTCGCACGTGGCCCAGTGTGACTGGCGCTCTATAGTAGAGTTTTTCTAGCTTTGTTATGGCCTCGGCCATGGACTCTATGAAATGCTCTCCCCCCCTTCTCCTTTTATGGACCTCAGGACTCGGCTTGATCAGAATCACGGCAAATATTGGAAGTTCTATGACCTCATCCAGGACTACATCAGCTTTGCAGAAGTGGTACTACGAGACAGACTGGACCCGGCTACACCTGACGACGAATTGGTGAGAGAATTTTTTGTTTCTATGCAGGGACTTCTAGCATCAGGAAATACTACTATCGATAAATTTTTTAAGACCCCTCTTTTTAAGTTATTTTACCAAAAATGTGAAGCCCAAATAAATACTGTACTTGCTAATCAAGGTATGAAACTGATAATGGACAACGAAAATAATTTTAGAATTTTGGACTTTGAAGTTAACTCCAGGAAACGGAGAATTAATATTAATGACGAAATCCCCACCAAGAACCGTTTTACGGCTCTTACTAATGACTGCTCTGACATGGACGAGGCTACCGCTCCCCCTAACCCTACTGCTCCCAATGCTCCTTCCACTTCCAATGTGGAAAATAAATTGAAAAAACCTTATAACCTTTTCTTTGAGGTTAACGAAAACTGTCCAGGCATCCTTGCACAAGTTCACGCACTGTCGGACAAAATTTCTACGAAATTTGTTCGTAACCAAATCAAAATTAGTACGGACTGTTCAGATTCCTTCCGTAATCCCAGTGCGCTCCCTCGACCTTAAGGAAGAGAAACCAATTAAGTTAGTATTGAGAGGCCTACCTTTATTTATTAATATTGATGATATTGGCAAAGACCTTATCAATCATGGTCTAGAACCACTAAAAATTGCCAGGATGAAGAATATGAGAACTAAAACCCCCATCCCTCTGTGCCTGCTAACCCTCAGAAAAACCCCAGCTGTAGAGAAAATCTCCGACATCAAGACCATTTGCTACTTAGCGGTCAAGTTTGAGGACTGTAAATATAAGGGAGTTGCCAGGAGTTCGGACACTCTTCATTGAAGTGCTGTCTGACTCCTAAGTGTTTAAAATGTGGTGAAAACCACCGCGCAAGAGACTGCCAGGCCACCCCTGAGCAATTCAAATGCGCTAATTGCAGCGGTAACAACTTCCGTGGATGTATAAGGCACCCCGCTTATAAAAAACTAAATAAAATTCCCCAGCAATCTAAGAAATCATTTACCCCAGCTCCTCAGCCTAGTACTAATGCATGGCAGTCACGTGCTGTTCCCAGAGCAGCGACCAGCGCTTCCACTAGCTCTCCTAGAGGTACGACGAACGCCAGCGGAGTAAGCTCCGCCCCCCTGAACTCAAACTCAAATTCTGGTTGGTCGCCTGGTCAATCCCTTCCCCAAGCAAAAGAGCAGCGTCAGTCTGCCGCCGCCATTATTATTTCCCACTGCTAGGTACTCCGTAAAAACCAAATACCTTGACCTTGACCTGCCGCCGCCATTACGACTCCAACTGCGGATCGTGCAGGTCCCCAGAAGCAGCAGCAGTCTAGCTCCTCTAACTCAGGATCCATTATGGAATTCATAAAAATGATTCAGAATTTCCTCAAGGATTATAAAATTGCCGACATCATGTCGTTATTCAAATCAATTAGTGCCATCGTAAAAAGTAATGATGAACCAATGCAGCGGCTCCTCTCCATATGTGAAGCGGTAGCACAATTCTACGACCATGTCAGCAGTCATGGCTAGGTCCTTTATTACCCTTGATAGCCTTAAGATAATTCATTGGAACGCACAATGCCTCCCTAATAAAATTAACGAACTTCGCGACTTCTTAGAGTCTTCTGACGTTGATATTGTATTAGTTCAGGAGACTTTATTCCCTAAGGACTCGCGAGCCAAATTTAATATTAGTAATTACTCTCTCTACCGAAGGGATCGTCCTGTCTCTGCTCGCTCGCGACTTTCGGGTGGCGTGGCGATCTACATTCGCAGGGACATAAATCATTACGAGGTCACCGATCTTGTCACCGATGACTTAGAGTCGATATCTATTATGGTACTGCCTGACCGCAATACTAAATTACTTATAACTTCTGCTTATTTTAAATGTAACTCTCCTCTCCCTGTTTCGGATATTAATAAAATTCTAAATTATCACCCCCTCTGTATTATCGCAGGTGATTTTAACGCGCATAATACAGCCTGGAACTGTAAAAGTGTAAATAAGAAAGGGCGAGAGCTCCTTAATTTCATCACCAATACCTCTTACCTTAATATTCATCATCCAAATTCTTCCACCCATTTTTCACGTGGTACCCCCTCTATAATTGACTTTGCTCTCGCTCATAACATCCCCTTTAAAATTACCTCTACTACTCTCGACCTCTTTGATTCGGACCACTTGCCAGTATTACTGACGGTGGAACTGAAGATAAGTTTTCTTGAGTCTAAGCCTAATATTTACACTAATTGGCGACAGTTCCAGGATACTCTTGCCGATTCTAAATTAGTATACCCTTACGTTAATAATACAGAAAAACTTGAATCAGCTGTGTTACAACTTACTTCTCAGGTAAAACAAGCTATTGCAAATTCGTCGAAGGAAACCATTAGGCCAAGAGTTCACAAACTCCCTTCGGAGATTCGTGAACTCATCAAAAAACGTAACACAGCTCGTAAGGTGTATCAATTCCTTCGCACTCCCCATTCCAGGCAAGAGTATTTTGCTCTCAGTGCAGCCGTAAAGATTAAGATTCGAAATCATCGTGATGAGAAGTGGGCTGATTTTATTTCTGGTCTTTCCGTTGAAGACAACTCTATCTGGAAATTCCAGAAGAGACTTCGCGGCAGATCAAGTTATCATTATCCTCCCATAGATGGCGCCACAATGACGCACTTCGATCCTTTCGGCAAGGCAGAAGTACTTGCTAATACTTTCCAAAATCAATTTGCTCCCAATGCGGACATAGTGGACGTTGCTCACGACTCCCACGTTAACGATGTTGTTAATAACTTCTCCTCCCCCCCAACGTATATTATTCCCAAAACTGACATTTATGAAGTCAGGGAAGTAATTAAATCTCTTAAAAACTCTAAATCCCCTGGCTTGGACAATATTCCCAATCGTGCCATTAAAAACTTCCCTCCCAATATCCTTATCTATCTCACTGCCCTTATCAATTATATTCTTAAATTTAAATATTTTCCCCAATCCTGGAAAACTCCAATAATCTGCCCCATCCCGAAAACTACCCATAATAGGAACCTTCCTGAAAATTATCGCCCCATAAGTTTATTGAGTTCTCTCAGTAAAATTACCGAGCGTATTATACTGCGCCGACTACAGACACACCTAGATTTAAATGACAGTCTCATTCCAGAGCAATTCGGTTTTAGACGTAACCATAACACAACACACCAGTTGCTTCGAGTTGTAGAATTCGCCAGCGAAGGTCTACAAAACAAGAAGCCAACTGCCGCACTCTTTTTAGATATTGCAAAGGCCTTTGACCGCATCACACACGATGGACTTATGTACAAACTGATTCAGCTCCGTGTGCCTGATGCACTAATACACTTATTAAGACACTACCTTTGCAATAGATATTTTAAAGTCCGTATCAATAACACCTTTTCTAACGACAAAAACATCACCGCCGGAGTCCAACAGGGCTCAATCTTAGGACCTACTCTTTTTAACATTTATATTAACGACATTCCTAGATCAGATCTCACTAATCTAGCACTATACGCCGATGATACGGCAATTTACACTTCTGCATATCACATTAACAGTGTAGCTTCTTACATTCAACACCACTTATACGCTCTGGAAACATGGTTCAAACACTGGAAGATTAAAATAAATCCTAGCAAATGCCAGGCCATTTATTTTAGTCGTTCCTTTAAACTTCCTCCACGGCTTCAGTTATACGGCGAGGTAATTGAATGGGAGAACTCTGTTAAATACTTAGGTATTACTATTGATAAAAGATTAACCTTTAAACCCCATATTGTAAATACTAAAAATAAAATTATTGCTAGGAAAGTTGAGCTTCGTTCACTACTTTTCGGCCCTCATTTATCTCTTAGAAACAAAGTATTACTGTACAAAACAGTAATACTGCCTGCTGCAACTTACGCAGCACCGGTCTGGTCTTTTGCGTTCCCAGCTAACTTAGAGTTATTAAATACAACTCATAACAAACTCCTTAGAGGAATAGCAAGAGCTCCGCGCTACTTACGTAACGATATAATCCGTAAGGACTTAAATATCTTAACCTTTAAAGAAATTTGTCAAAATATCTCCATTAAATTTTACAATAACATTAACAATATTAATAATGAAATCATTGCCAAACTCCCTGACTATGATTTCAGGGAAAACTCCAATAGAAAACGGCCTAGAGCCGCAATGCTTCCCTGAAATCATCGTTTATTCCAAATTCACTTAGATTCTTCTAAGTTCTTCAAAATTCTTAACTTATAATTATTTCCTCGCTCCGAATTTAGATGGCGCCACTATGACTCTTGCTTATCCTCATTTCAAGTTAGCATTTCCTTACTATCATTTCATCCTTCCTTTCCCGCTGTCCCTAATTTCTCTCCCTCTCTTTTTATTTTTTAATTTTAATTTTTTATATTAATAAAAAAAATTATAAAAATTGTATATATATATTTATATATATACTTATAAAAAACTCCAAAAAAATTTTAAAATTTTATAAAATTTGATGCTTGCATCTAAAAAAATATCTCTCTATCCTTTTTAAACTTCCTACTCTCCTAAGTACTTTCCCCCTTTTATGACTTTTATTTTGCTATCAAGGGCCTATTGTTTTTTAACCTTTAATGTAAATCTATCTTTATTAAACTGTCTGTACATGTAATGTAAAACCCATTTCCTGATGCTCACCCTGCTAGAGACAAATCATTCTCACGACGGGGGATACAGCTTTATAGCTAAGGAGCCCCGAATAAACTTCTACTCCGACGTTTAGACCCAAAACAAGTGTTCTGAGTGACACGGGCTTCTAAGTGGATATCATCCAAATCTTATATTTCTCTACCAGCCGACTTACGTCGGTGTGTCCAGTCATTATGTTAGTGAGCATAAAGAAAGTCCAAAGTTCTAGAGACATCGCACTGGACATCGCACTGGAGCTCGTTTTCTGACCTTCCTGGACCAAGCCCTGTAGGCCAGTAGTTCTAGTTGCATGGATAGTAATGAAATATCAGATATTGATTACGAAAATGAGGACTGAAAATTGCTAAAGTTAAATTCAAGGATTCTATAAAGTTAACAAATAAACAGTTCGGCTTTAACTGTGGCTTTCCAAGCAATTAAACAGCACGTAGACATGTCAACAAAAGTCCTGATGACGGATGATGCAGAGTCTTTTTATACTGCTTGGAAGACAGTATTTAATAAACCGGAAAAATGACTTTTATGTTCATGGCATGTTGATAGAAGCTATAGCAGGAAAATTTCTCATATTGTAAATAAAGAGAAACAAGCTGAAGTGTACAAGATATTAAGGTATTTACTAAGTGAGACCGACGAAAATGCTTTTAAAATTATGCTGAAAGAGGCCCTTGTGATATTTGAAAAGGATAAAGATCTGGAAAACTTCGGGAAATATTTCGAACTAACATATAGCAGGCGTCCTGAAGCATGGGCATATTGTTATAGAAAATGGAGTGGCATAAATACAAACATGCATATTGAGAGAATGCACAGGACCATAAAGTATATTTATTTACAAGGTAAAAAAGTAAAGCGCCTTGATAAAATTTTATTCTGTCTCATGAAATTTATTAGAGACAAAGTGTTTGATCGATTAATATGCATTGAAAAAGGCAAAATATCATCAAAAATATCCCAAATTCGCCACCGCCATAAAGCGAGTAAAATTTTGGAAGATTTATGTGTCACTGCAAGTAAAGAAGAGTGGACTGTAAGCTCTGCATCCTAAAATGGAGAATTTTATAGCATTAAAAGAAATTTAGATTGCTCAAAAAAGTGCACACTGATTTGCCAATATTGTAATCATTGTTTACACAATTTTACTTGCAATTGCATTGATAATGCTGTTCAATGGAATATGTGTAAACATATTCATTTGATATGTAGTAAATATCTCAAAAAGGAAGTTTCACAGTGTTCTCCAGTTAACACTGAAACGCATATCTGTGAAGATTTAACATCAAAAGAAAAAGAAGCCCATATAAAAAATTTAACAGATGATAATGAATTTGTCTCTAGATCAATATAAAGAAAATTTTATGAAATTAATGAACGAAGCAAAGAGTCTTGGTCTGAAAGCAACTGCACCAGCGGAACAAGAAGAAATTTTAGAAATTATGAAAAATACATTGCAGTGTATTCAATCATGCCGTGATGCTCACAGAAATCCCATTGAAAACTTTGCAAGTGCAAGTACAGAGCCTCCAAATAAAAAAATCAAGCCACAAAGATTTGTTGCCACAAAAAAAACCCAGGTTTACTTGCTCATAAGACATTTACATTGGTAAAACCAAATGCAAATGAAATTAATAAAATTGCTACAACATTAATAATAAATTCGAAGCGACTGTAAATATTTTTGTACCGAGGTACTTTCTCACGGTGATGTTCACGTGCATGCATAGCCGTGGGAGGATTTTCCTTGACGAATTTAAGACCCCAATTATTTACGTCAAGTTTAGGGACCCCTGCAGAGAGGATACTTCACGGAATGGCAGCATAACGGTCAAGATCGCACAGAACTGTAAGCGTGAATTATGGGAGCAGGGGCTAAAATGTAATGTCAGCTTGAACAAAAAGGGGCTACTTTAATGAGCCCACCTGCACTCCCGAAGGGCATTTGATGTGGGAAAATTTTCCCGAAGGAAGAGATTGGATAAGAAAAAAAGAAGGGGCGTTGAGACCTAGGTGAAGTTTTTTTTTTGGAGTGAGAGCGAGGAGTTGGAAGTGGGCAGTCGAGAGAAGTGGAAGAAGGATCCACTAGCACCAGCTCGTCCCGTGCGCCCGGACCGACACCGCCCAGCTCACCATCACCAACTCGTACCGTATGTCCGTGAGGAAAGCCCCTGCCTGCTCCCCTGTGACTTTAATGGAGGTAATTTATAAATAATATTTACAGTCCTTTGACTTAGGCCTCTGTTAATAATAATAATTCCTTATAAAGTGATGTGGGATAATGATTCTGTAAATAGAAGATATAAATGATTGATGATTATGTTAACCAAGTATTTTTGTAAATAAATGTATAGAATAAATGTCTGAATCTATATAAGGTATTATATTCATTCTGTGTTTCCCCCTTGTAACGAACACTGGTGTATAGGTTGTATGTACATTATAACAATTTTATATATAGGAATTGAAGAATTGATATTTGTATTATTATTTGTAATTTGTATATATTAATATATTTATTTTGTATAAATTAATATTTGTATTTTGTATAAATTAATATTTGTATTTTGTATAGATTAATATTTGTATTTTGTATGTATTAATATCTGTATTATTTGTATTCATATTAGCTAATATTTGTATTTTGTATAGATTAATATTTGTGTTATTTGTATTCATATATATTAATATTTGTATAATTATTTGTATTCATATATATATATTAATATTTGTAATATTTGTATTTTGTATGTATTTATATATTAATTAGAATTAGTATATGTGAATTAAAATCCTGTAAATACTGTAAATAAAAATAAATCGCTGTTTTCGCAGAGTGGCTTACGAGGTCTCCTGTTGAATTCAGCTTTTTGGTATATTACAAATTTACATAACTATCTGATAGCTATAATTTTAAAACCAAGTGCAACATTAAAAAAAATTAAGTTAAAAATCATACTTTTAAACCAGCAAATACTCTTTGATACATTTACTCATTGTAATGGAAACTGGATTCATATTTAAATCACTAAATTTATATTTGTTTTTCTCAGTTTCCAAGACCAAGGGCTAATCAAACAATAAAGTATTAAAAATATCAGGTTTAGAAGAATTAAAATGCAAAACTATGGCCGAATGGTTAGGACGCTGACCTTCATCCGGAGTTCTCGGGTTCGAATTCCCCTGTGGCATAGCTTTTTGTAGCTATTTTGAATCGGCTTTCAGCAGTAGATTCCGGTCTCATTAACCATTATGCTGCAAAATGGTAGAGTGAAGCGCTCTACAGCAAACCAAGAACTAATATTGAAAGATCTACAAGAGTTTGATATTTTAATGAAACAATAAGTGTATGATTTTATTGTGCAATTCTTTGACAAGAGGAACCATTTTTTTTTAAATATAAAACTCAATCTAATGTATTTAGAAGTTTTAAATAGTGTAGGCTTTCTAAATAATAAAATGATTGTATCCTATTATCTATGTAAGTGTCACAAAGACGTGATGAAACTAATAGTTTTGAAGCTAATAATAATAATAATGTGTACGTGTAATTGATAATATTTAGTTAATAATTTTTAATATTTATTTTTAATATAACTTTAATATTAAATATTAATATAACATTAATATTAATATTATTAATATTAATATATTAATAATATAATATTTATATATTAATATTAATATAATATTAATATTTTATATTAAAATATTAATAATATAATAAATATTTTCTTGACATATTCTTAAAGATCTCAATTGGGACATTTTCCGATTTTTTAAGCTTTAATAATTAGTATATGAGCAACTTGATATGTGATGCTAAATTCCTAGACGAATGAAACCTTTTTCCTTCCTATACAGTTAATTTTTACTATTAGAATGTGGATGTATAAAACATATTTCCTACCTCAATTAATTGTCACAATTTTTTTTTTTATATATCCAATATAAAAATTGTATATATTTCCTACCTGCATGCGCTAGGATCAGTATTTTTTCTCTTCCCTATACTCGTAGATTTTTCAAGTCCTACTATAGAATGTGGACTTAAGAAACATTTTTCCCGCATTTCTTAAAGATCTCAATTGTGATATTTTCCGCTAATAGTTTATAGCTTCCTAATAAATTTAGTATATGAGCACAACAGTCGAGAGAAATGGATGGTATATTCCTACCTGCATGCGCTATACGATCAGTTATCCTTTTTCCCCTACGAAAATCCCTACCACTGACAGGAGAAAAATTTTCAAAGTCCTACTATTAGGATTGTTTCTCCCCGTAGACGCTTGTCTCACTCTGGGAAGAAACATTTTTCCCGCATTTCTTAAAGATCTCAATTGTGATATTTTCCGCTAATAGTTTATAGCTTCCTAATAAATTTAGTATATGAGCACAACAGTCGAGAGAAATGGATGCTATATTCCTACCTGCATGCGCTATACGATCAGTTATCCTTTTTCCCCTACGAAAATCCCTACCACTGACAGGAGAAAAATTTTCAAAGTCCTACTATTAGGAATGTTTCTCCCCGTAGACGCTTGTCTCACTCTGGGAAGAAACATTTTTCCCGCATTTCTTAAAGATCTCAATTGGGATATTTTCCGCTAATAGTTTATAGCTTCCTAATAAATTTAGTATATGAGCACAACAGTCGAGAGAAATGGATGGTATATTCCTACCTGCATGCGCTATACGATCAGTTATCCTTTTTCCCCTACGAAAATCCCTACCACTGACAGGAGAAAAATTTTCAAAGTCCTACTATTAGGAATGTTTCTCCCCGTAGACGCTTGTCTCACTCTGGGAAGAAACATTTTTCCCGCATTTCTTAAAGATCTCAATTGGGATATTTTCCGCTAATAGTTTATAGCTTCCTAATAAATTTAGTATATGAGCACAACAGTCGAGAGAAATGGATGCTATATTCCTACCTGCATGCGCTATACGATCAGTTATCCTTTTTCCCCTACAAAAATCCCTACCACTGACAGGAGAAAAATTTTCAAAGTCCTGCTATTAGGATTGTTTCTCCCCGTAGACGCTTGTGTCACTCTGGGAAGAAACATTTTTCCCGCATTTCTTAAAGATCTCAATTGTGATATTTTCCGCTAATAGTTTATAGCTTCCTAATAAATTTAGTATATGAGCACAACAGTCGAGAGAAATGGATGCTATATTCCTACCTGCATGCGCTATACGATCAGTTATCCTTTTTCCCCTACGAAAATCCCTACCACTGACAGGAGAAAAATTTTCAAAGTCCTACTATTAGGAATGTTTCTCCCCGTAGACGCTTGTCTCACTCTGGGAAGAAACATTTTTCCCGCATTTCTTAAAGATCTCAATTGGGATATTTTCCGCTAATAGTTTATAGCTTCCTAATAAATTTAGTATATGAGCACAACAGTCGAGAGAAATGGATGCTATATTCCTACCTGCATGCGCTATACGATCAGTTATCCTTTTTCCCCTACGAAAATCCCTACCACTGACAGGAGAAAAATTTTCAAAGTCCTACTATTAGGAATGTTTCTCCCCGTAGACGCTTGTCTCACTCTGGGACAAGACTTCTTATTCTCAAAAAGCCCCAAGATGGAAGATGGACCTGAGAAAATTTCAGTCTTTGATTTTTCCTGAGTTGAATTTAATTTTTTTCTCCTGGTTTTTTGGGTTAGAAACTTGAGATTGACATTTGTCGAAATTTTGCTATTTGTTTCTGTTCAATATTTCTTTTTCTTTCGTGGTAGCGGTATTTTATTTAATAAAGGAGGGGCCTCGGACGTCTAATTTATGCCAGAAGCTTATGAGGGTTGGGCAAAGGCGGAGCTTAATTTTAAAGTATTCTGTGTTTTTGAACATCTGCTTCCAGTAATTAACCTAAACGGGGGGGGGATAACTTTATTATATACTTTACAATTTTGTTGTTAAATTTCCTGATAGTTATCTCAAATTCACATTCATGGTTATCAACACTTGTATTTTAAATTTTTTTGCATTCTTTACACACTTATTTTGTTAATTTAATTATATTATCTCATTTACTCATATATTGTCGTATTTAGTCATTATTTTTCTTATATATCATATCTAGCCACATTTATCTACATTTATTACATTGTTTTTGTGCATTTTTATTATTAATGTTTCTTTTGCAATTTTCTAAATACAAATTCAATTTAATTATTCATTCTCTATATTTTATATTTTACGTGCATCTGGAGTAGCGAAATATCATTATGAACTTGTCATATTATGTATCTTAATAACTGCAGATACATCCGTCAGGACCAGTGTGCTCCGAAAAGGCCATTGTACCAGAAGAAAAAGCCCTGATTGCTTCACCGTATGCTATACCAAATGCTGTTCAATCAAACATACGCATTTAAAGTCTTCGGTTTTGATCTACTGATTGTTAAAAAATAAATAATAAAATAAAATAAAACAGCCGTTTACTGAAATCAAAATTGAAGTTATCAAAATCCACCTGGGCTATTAGCAGAATGCCCAGTGGTAACGATGTTACAACTTTCCACTGTGTGCTTTGATAAATGCCAGAAGTTTTAGATTGCAATACAGTTATTAGAGATGGAATCATTAAAATTATAACAAAAATACAAGACAATAAATAGATAAACCTATTGTTCAGCATTAGTAATTTAAAATAAAAGAATAAATAAGAAACGAGAAAATTAAAATAATATTCATTTTACATTGCATCTTTCAAAAGTTACTAAATACTACAGTTACGGTAACAAAGACTGGAAATACGGTAAAAAATAAAAAAAATCGAATATTTACAAATTAATATTGTGCTAAAAATGCTCGGAAATAAAGGTTGAGATACTACTCTAAATAATCACAGATTTTCCACGGCTCACAGCAGAGGCTTCCCCAATCAAGAGTCTATGATGATCCAACGGCCATACATATCCCGAAATCTTCATCTAATACACAACCGACAGACGGTTTTTTAAAGATACTTAGCAGAAGGGTCTTCATTCATCGACTGTCACAAGAAGTCGACGGTAGGAAATCCATCGTAAGAAAACCGATAAAACAATGCGATAGCAAGCAAAGTGCCGTAGAACGGGTTGCTCACTCCGGTGAACGTTAAGTCGCCACCGGGTCAGTTGCTGAGTTTTACATCAGTCAGAGACACGTCCGCACCCTTCGGAGTCGAAGATGCGAATCTCACGATCGAAAACACAAAAAACCATTGAAAAAGCTCATACCAGTTTAATCGATCTTTAAATTTTAAATACATCTTTACTATAAAATAAAAGTGGTACGCTGTTAATAGATCATAACTTATAATTTCCAATGTAAATGGTAATTTTGAAATATCTTTTTTCTCTTCAATTTTATTATTATATTTAAAATTTAAAATTATTTTCAGTAATACAGGAAAGATTTCAATTTTTAACGAACATTTGAACTCTCTCTTGCTAGTATGCGAAGAAATACATCTGCAAAATTAAGTCAAGATTTCTCGCATTATACTTAAAAATATTTCAAATAGATTAAAAAAAAACATGTTTAATATGGTTTCTAAACACTTTTAGACAAGGAAAAAAAATTAATTAATCTTTTACTTTTTATGTAAATTACACACTGATTACTAGCTTTAATTATAGAATAATTTTAACCAGACATTGTTCGTTGATATTTAATTCGACTTCTTTGCTTATAATTTATTAATTCATTTCTGTAGGAGATTGAAATCTTTGTCAACTCATAGTCTTTAACCAATTATTTTATTTAAATCTTCATAATTTTAATCAAGACATTTATTATAGTAGGAGGTTTAGAGAGAAAACATCAAGAAATATACGATAAACTATTTTAAAAGGTATAGATTTAGGTAGTAGCGTTTAGCAGTATATTAACAAAAATAACCTGTATGAACTATTAAATTTGATTACGCTTGCTACATATACTTTAATTGTTGCAGTAGAAAGAATCTTTAAAGATTATGTAAACAAACATAAGAAATTTTAGTAAAATATTTTTCTCATATTGAAGACGAAAAGGTATTTAATTTATACAAGATTATTATGTCTTTTATTAAACTGAACTTAAGACACTAATTTTCTAAGTAAGAAATTAAAACTTTAAAATTTTTTTAAATATCTGAAATAATAATAAAAAAAATCCGGAAACTAGATACGCTAAAAGCGTGCGACTCAACTAGGAATAAAAAATCGTAAGCAGGCGTAATTTCGCTGCTAACGCATTTATACCCACAACAAGTGTTCTGAGTGACACGGGCTTCAAAGTGGATATCATCCAAATCTAATTTTTCTCTACCAGCCGACTTACGTCTGTTTTTCTAATCGAAAAGACAAAAATTAGTTGTTATTCCAAGAGACATCGCACTGGAGCTCTCGGATCTGACTTTCCTGGGCCAAGCCCTCTATTTCCAAAAGAGCCTCCCCTATAATTACGGGCGGTTATGGGGCTCCTTAGCCAGAAGGCCTTATCCCCGATCTAAAGGTAAGAAGTAAGCGAGGTGAGCTCTGTTAAGAAAAAATATAATTTTAAATTTAGAAAGGAGTAATTTAGGTGCCGGTCATTAAAAGGTGGGTAAGAGAAATCGTAAGGGCTGGTGGTTGTAGTCTTGAACCTGGAAAATACTAAAAGAAAGTATTAATACCCTGAAAGAAAAGGAATAATTAGTAGGCACTTTTAGGTTTTACACTAGATGGAGTCTTACGATCTAATTTATAACATCAAACATCAAACACAGTTAGGTACAATTTCTGCTCCATAATAAAAAATACACATAAATATTTTTATTTATTTTTATTATTTTATAATTTTTATTTTCATTTTTATTATTTTATATTTTTTTTTCCACATCACAACACATCACATTTACATTACAACATAAAAGGGAAGGGGATGAAGTAATAAGCACCGAGAGGAAAAGATTAAGGTAGATTATCTATTGTCAGGAGATCAGTGCGGCGCGAGGCCTGCGTTTCTTTGAAGGGCTGTAGTGATCGTAATCCGGAAGTTCGGCTATTATTTCATTTGGAATACTATTGAGGCTATTGTAAAAATTTTGGGATGATTTAATACAAGACTGTTTGAACGTTAACATATTGAAATCACGTCTTATTACTTCATTGGATAAATATCGATGTGCGCCTCTAACTCGCCTCATGAATTTATTTTGTACTCTTTCAATTAAATTCATATTAGACTTCGCGGCAAACGACCAGACCGGAGCTGCGTAAAGAGCGGTAGGAAGAACTATTGTTTTATATAAAAGAATTTTATTTTTATTACTTAAGTGTTTACTATTAAGAAGCATTTTTAAATTTTCTAATTTTCCTATCATTTTATTTTTGACTTCCGTTATGTGAGGACGCCAGGTTAGTTTTTTATCTAATATTACACCTAAATATTTTACAGAGTTTTCCCAGTTAATTGTCTCGTCGAGTAGATATAATCTAGGGGGAGTTTTGTAAGTACGAGTAAAATAAATAGCATTACATTTAGAGGGGTTGACTTTAATTTTCCATTTAGTAAACCAATCTTCCAGAGTGTCCAGGTGTGACTGAATGTAACTAGCAACAGAATTAACGTGTGGGGCTGAAGCAATTATAGCCGTGTCATCCGCATACAAGGCTAGAGAAATATAATCATTTCTAGGAATATCATTAATATAAATATTAAACAGGGTGGGACCTAAGATGGAGCCTTGTTGAACACCTGCTGTTATTGATTTTAAAGTGGAGAAAGTGTTTTGTATGCGGACGGTGAAATGACGATCGCAAAGGTAATTGTGTAAGAAATGTATTAAAGCATCAGGCATTTTGAGCTGGATTAGTTTGTAAATGAGGCCTACATGCGAGATGCGGTCGAAAGCCTTTGCGATGTCTAAGAAGAGTGCACCAGTTGGCTTACGTGATTGTAATCCCTCGCTAGCGAGTTCCACAACACGAAGCAACTGATGAGAGGTGTTGTGCTGGTTACGAAAACCAAATTGCTCCGGAATTAGCACATTATTTCCCTGCAGGAAGAATTGGAGGCGGTTATATATCACTCGCTCGGCAACTTTACTGAGGCAACTCAATAGACTAATTGGGCGATAGCTAGCAGGAAAAGTTAGATTAGCTTTAGGTTTGGGTATAGGACACACTATTGCAGTTTTCCAGGCATTTGGAAAATAATTAAGTTTCATCATATAGTTAATTATTGCCGTTAAATAAATTAATATATTAGGAGGTAGGTTTTTAATACATCTATTTGAGATTTCATCTATTCCAGGAGATTTATTATTTTTAAGATTTTTAATAATTAGAGCAACTTCTGCGATAGTAGCCGGAGTTAAATCATTACTTGGAGGGTTACTAAGAAAATTATTTACTGTACTAATAACCTGGCGGTCGTGATCCTCGTCTTCTAAATCCTCATTAGGCGCAAATTGAGTTTCATAAACTTCCGCGATCGCTTCTGCTTTACCAGCCGGATCGAATGCTACACCATTTAATCCATGGATGGGAGGTATGCTGTTATAACCATTACCCCTCAGACGCTTCTGAAATTTCCATAAAGAATTGTCCTCGGTAGTAAGGTTACTTATGAAATCTGACCATTGTTTCTGTCTATAAATTTGAATCTTTTCTCTGACAGTCCGCTTGAGAACAAAGTACTCTTGCCTGGATGAAGGGGTACGAAGATACTGATAAAGTTTACATGCTGCATTTCTATTATGAATTAAATTCTTAATATGGGTAGGTAATTTATGAACTTTAGGTTTTTTAATTATATGGGAAGAACTTTTCTTAGCTGCATTAATAGTTTCAGTTAAGTTAATTACAGCACTTTCTATACAATTAGTAGATCTAATACTAGGAAAAAATAATTTAGCAGAGGCAAGAGTTTCCTGGAACTGACGCCAATCAGTATAAGTGGTGGGCTCAGAAACTTGGGTAGTCAACTGCAGATCGATTGTCAGAAGAACTGGCAAATGATCTGAGTCAAAAATATCCAGAGTTTCGACATTACATTTAAAGGGGACGTTTTTGATGAGAGCAAGGTCAATAGTGGAGGGTCGTCCTGAAGAAAAATGAGTGGGGGTGGGGGGTGAAGGAGGTTAACATCAGTATTATCGGTGACTAAATTTAGAAGCTCTCGGCCATAATTGTTAGTACTATAGCAGTTCCAGGCTTTGTTACGGGCATTAAAGTCACCAGCCATAACAGAGTAGTTAGAGTAATTAAGAATTTTAAGAATATCATCTTTGGGGAAACCTCTACCAATTTTAAAATAAGCATTAGTTATTAGAATTTTGTTATTGTTGTCAGGCAAAACCATAACAGAGTCGGACTCAAGTACGTCCGAAACAAGGTCAGATACAGCATAGTGATTGATAGATCTTTTAATATAAATGGCAAGACCGCCCTGGGGTTGTCTGCCAACAGTAGCACGATCCTTACGGTAAAGTATATAATTACCAATGTTATGTATTTCCAAAAGAAATAATGCATTTTATTATATAAACATATATCTTTTAAAATAAAAGTGGTGTGCCAATGTATGTATAAGTAATAAGATAAAATTTTCAATGTAAATGGCACCTAATATTCAGAAATAAGTTTTTTCTTCTTCAGCGTTATCTTATATTAAAAACTTAAAAGTGTTTTTTTAGGAATAAAGAAAATGTTTCAATTTTTAATGAACAATTAAACTCTCGCTTTCTACTATACGAAGAAATACGTTCGCACAATTAAGTTAGAAGGATTTCCCGCTTTATACTTAAAATATTTCAAATAGCTTAAAAGTCCCAAATTTTAAAATGGTTTCCAAAACCATTTTAGACAAAGACAAAAAAAATTGTTTTATTTTTTATATAAATTATAGACTGAACATTTTTTAATACATGGGATCATTTTAATATTTTATACTGATTACTGGCATTAATTATAGAATAATATTGACTAAACTTTATCCGTTGATTTTCTATTAGCCGTCATTACTTATAATTTAGCACTTCATTTCTGAAGTTGCTCAATCTTTGTCAACTCATATATTCTTGAAAAAATTATTTTATTTAAATCATCATAATTTTAAACAGACATTTATTACGGTAGGATATTTAGAGAGAAAACATCAAGAAAAAAAATACATAATAAACTATTTTAAAAGCTATAGATTTATATAGTACAGTTTAGCAGTATATTAACAAAATTAAAATGTGGTTACGTGAACTATTAAATTTAATTATGGTTGTAGCATGTATTTTAATTGTGGCTGTATAAAGAACCATAAAATATTATGTAAACAACAAACATACGAATGCAAACATAAGATATGCTAAACGCTAAAAGTGTGTGACTCAAAAAACAGAAATAAAGAATCAAATATAGAAGAAAATGCAAACCATTTGGGATAAAAAAAAAGATGAAGTTATTAATTCTGATGGATTGTTTATAAATTATGGACGGAACGATCAATGCTGTTATAAATTATCTCGAATTTTTCATAAAGTTAAGTTTATGTGTGGGAAAGGGATGCCACTATTTTAGAAATGTCTCGAAATATCCACAAAGAGTCTCAAATGTTGAATTCGTTCATCTTTCTTGAACTGCTTCTGAACAAGCCCCAAGATAGAGGATGGAGCGGAGGAAATTTCAGTCTTTGATTTTTCCTGAGTTGAATTTAATTTTTTCTCCCGTTTTTTGGGGTTAGAAAATTGAGTTTGATATTTGTCAAAATTTTGCTATTTGTTTTTGTTCGATATTTTTTTTTCTTTCGTGGTAGCGGTATTTTATTTAATAAAGGAGGGTCTCGGACGTCTAATTTATGCTAGAAGTTTATGAGGGTTGGGCAAAGGCGGAGCTTCTTTACCTTCATGAATTTTAAAGTATCCTGTGTCATTGAACGTCTGCTCCCAGTAATTAACTTAAACGGGGAGGGGGAGCGCTGGGGCAAATATAGTTGCATTAAATCTTGTTTTTTTTTTTTTTTTTTTTTTTTTTTTAGATTTAGGGAGTTTCTGTAGGAGGGGTGAGTGCGACAGCCCTGGAAATTGGATCTGTTACCGTTTTCACATTTAAAATTTTTATATCTGTACTCGATATGTGGTTCTCATGACATTTCAAGCATTTTGTGGTCAATGTGCATGATAAAGAAGAATGCGGATAGTTGTTGGGGCTTGTAGCATTGTACTACCCCCTTTTCCTTTAATAGTTTTTATCAATGACAAGGTAATTTACTGTTTTAATGTCATGAATGTGTTCACTCACCAGACAAGACCTGACTGTGGCCAAGAAGAGAGACATCGGCGATTTAGCTTTCCTATTTGTTAAGTATGTTTTCTTTAGAGATTCAATATAGTGGAATTTTAAAGCATCCCAAATCTTAATATGTTCTGTGAAGTAGGGAAGTCATCGAAAAATAAATCGCTTTTTTTTTTTTTTTTCTGATTTTGGATCCAGTGCAAACGCTGGGATCTTATGAGTGTTTTGATAGTTTTGAGTTGCTCTAAAAGCAAATTTTCTTTTCTTGCATTTGTTATTCCATTAAATTATATTCCCACAAATAAAATGATTTAATTAATACAACACTTTAATTCAGTTATTACATACTATTAATCATAAAAACTTAATTAACTACTGATGTTGAATAAAAAATATTTACTAAGTTATAGAGCAGAAACTTTATATTTACCTTCATGATTTTCCATTTCATTGTTCTTTACGAGCACAACAGCCCTTTTCAGACCTTAGCTACCTAACTATGTACTCTTTCCAGCATTTAGTATCTACAGCTTCCAATTTCACTTTGAATCTATTCTTTTGATACCTAGGTATTATAATGAGATTTTTGTTGATATTGCATTGTACAAGAAAAGAATTTAATTACACTAAACTTTTTTAAAGTTTCACAACTTATACTTAAGTATGTTACTACACATACAAGATAAACAACTGAAATATTAAGGCAATTATTTTTAGTCATTCAATGTTTAAAAAGAAAATGTTACAGTATATGTGTATGTATATATATAAATAAATATATACATACATTCATGTACGAATTTAATTATATTGGTATACAGTAATGAAACTAAAGACCTTTACTAATTACTGAAATAAAACTGATCTAAAAATATTTTAGCTTGCCATTAAAGAATATTGTAGAGTAAAAATTATGTTCAACTGGTGAGCAAGTTCTCACGATAAAATCCCAATTTTAGAATTAGTGTATATTATTTGTTATTTTCCAAAATTGGTGTCAGAGAGTACAAAATAATGCATCAATTTTTAGAAACAATGTATTACTGCTGGTTAACTTTAACATTAGTCACATAAATGGATGATGAAATACTGATTCTGAATGTTAACTTGCGCAGAGTAAAAAATAAGCTAACTTAATGTCTCTGAAGCTAAGGACCATAAAATAAATTACATAAATAAGTATTTTAACCATAAATAAATTATTTTACTGGTCAGGTGATTTATTTATATTATCCAGGTGAATTGTAGCAAATATGATTCATCCGTTTTCTGTAAAAGGTATGTTTTGAATGTATATAAAGGGCAAGATTAATCTAACAGAAAAAATGTATACTTTAAAAATTTATATTTGAAAATAACTGGGCTGATATAGATGAAAAACACTTAATTTAAATACTTGCAGAGAATGGAATTGCCAATAGCACTTTGTACATAAATCATTCACATTAAAAAAATCTACTTTATTATAAATATTTTATGCCACATATTACACAGAAATAATTTTAAGTGTAAAATTTTTTTTATAAAAATGCCATAGAATCTTTTAAGTTTTAGCTTGATATAAAAATTTATTAAATGTGAATTTTAAACTGCTTACCTCTGAAGATTTAAAGATCATACATTTCTTCTTAGAGAGTCCTATACAATATATATGTAGTCCTATATAATTTAATCCAAATAACACAGATCCAACAGCTGAAAATATTATAAGAAACAAATGGAAAGAGCATAAAAAAAGTTTATAAACCTCTTTCCCCTGTATTACAACCCTAATAAACTACTTTATAAAACAGCTAAAAGAAAACAAATCATTTAAATTTAAATAAAATAGAGGTAAGAATAATAAAATATAACTCAAATTAAAATGTACGTTTGACAGATATATATCCGATAAAAAGAAATTAATAAAATTTTTCTAATATTTACAAACAAAAATGTTACGAAAAAATCAGTTATTAGCAAAACACATAAATACAAAAAATAACAACAAAATGTTATATTTTGTAAATTTTAAAATTTTAAAATATTCGTTAGAACATTTGCTAACAAAAGTAATGAAATTTTTTGGATTTTTCAAATTAAAAAAAATTAGAAAATTAAAAAGGAATACCAGTTTTTAGCAAACCATGTAAATAATATTCGCAATAAAGTGGTAATAATTCAAACCGTTAAATTCGGTTGACTGGATTTAAATATTGGCCGAATTGCTTAATTAATATTTATAGAAATTATTTTTCAAACAAAAATGCTATAAAAAAGGTTACTTATTAGCAAAGCATGCAAATACAGTAGTAAAAAGTAGCAGAAAAAGTAATTTTCAAATATCCGTTAGAACATTCACAAACAAAAAGAAATGAAATTCTTCATCTTTTTCAAACAAAAATGCTGGAAAATTAAAAAAGGTCAGTTAATAGTTAACATGTAAATAACATTCACAATAAAGTGTTAATATACGTAATTCAAATCCTTACTTTCGGTTGATTTTATTAATATACAAATCTCAACAAAGCACAATCGCTTTCAGTCTCAAAATTTTCCAAGTCCAAAACGACAACAGGGAAAGATTTCTGGTAACCGTTTAGAATCGCCAACGGATTAGGGCCTTCAATGTTAAGATCACAGACTACATAGCAGCAGACCATCGGCAAGGTCCCAGACCACTGCCAAAGCGCCAATTAGTTGAGATGGTCTGACACCGGGGGCGTGCAAAACTAGACCGAAGTTGCTTGTCTTTTCGGTTTAGTCTATGACAAAAACAATGGAAAAAATCTCATACCATTTTGTTTGGGGCACCTTAGCAGTTCACTGTATCCCCTGTCCTGAGATTTAATGGATCATTCAGGGTGAGCATCTGGAGTTATCAGTTCTTTTATGAGTACACAATTATAATTACATGAAAGGTTAATAAAACAATTTAACCCTAGAGAGCAAATAAAAATAGAAAAGTGGTAAAAGGAGAAAGTTATAATTAGAGAATCTAAGGTTAAAAATCTCATTAACCGTAACACCACTCTGAAGTGCTTTTAAATTGTTTGCTTACCGACTTTCGTCACAGTTTCAAGTGAAGCTGTGAATTTTGAACTCCAGTTGAAGGGTTGAATGGGGTCCCTTGGCCAAAGGCCTTATCCCCTGTTGTAAGGCTATTACATTAATGAAGAGTGTCCAGTCCTTAAGAGTGAAAACAATTCAAAAACAAATGCAGGTCTTTAAGATATAATAATAATAAAGTACTAGGCCCAACAAGATTACAAGTAATAATAAAAATATAAAAATAGAAGGAAGTTTAAGGATAGAAATTAAAAGAAAGTTTAAGGATAGTAAGAATATTTTTGGTTTTTATAAAATTTTAAAATTTTTATTTTCATTTTTTAAATGATTTTATATATTTTTTTTTTCTATAAGTAAGACAAGTACTGCAAACTGAACAGTACCAGGAAAAGAAGAAAAAGATAAAAAATGCTAAAAAGAAAACTTACGAAAGGAAAATAAAATTAAATTAAAGTCAGCTTAAAATTATAGTAGAGAAGCTCGATCCAGGTTCTGTGGCGCCATCTATTGAGTGGCCGCGCAATCGGACAGTGTAATGGGGAAATTAGGAAGGGAATGAAAACCTAACAAGTTAAATAATCATGGCGGCTCTGGGCCGCTTACGATGCTTGGCCTACGATGCTTGGCTACTCATATATTCTTGAAAAAATTATTTTATTTAAATCTTCATAATTTTAAACAGACATTTATTACGGTAGGATATTTAGAGAGAAAACATCAAGAAAAAAAATACATAATAAATTATTTTAAAAGCTATAGATTTATATAGTACAGTTTAGCAGTATATTAACAAAAGTAAAATGTGGTTACGTGAACTATTAAATTTAATTACGGTTGTAACATGTATTTTAATTGTTGCTGTATAAAGAACCATAAAATATTATGTAAACAACAAACATAAGAAATTTCTTTCTCAATCTGAAAAATTTCTCAATCTGAATATGCAAAAGTATTTACTTTAAACAACAATATTATTATTATTTTTTTATTGTTAAACTTAACTTACAATACTAGATTTTTTGAAGAAAAAATTTTTTTTTAATTATCTGAAATAATAAAAAAATCCGGAAACTAGATATGAAGAAGATAAAGAAAAAGAAAGAAAGAAGATAAAGAAAGATAAAGAGTCTCAAATGTTGAATTCGTTCATCTTTCTTGAACTGCTTCTGAACAAGCTCCAAGATAGAGGATGGAGCGGAGGAAATTTCAGTCTTTGATTTTTCCTGAGTTGAATTTAATTTTTTTTCCCGTTTTTTGGGGTTAGAAAATTGAGTTTGATATTTGTCGAAATTTTGTTATTTGTTTTTGTTCGATATTTTTTTTCTTTCGTGGTAGCTGTATTTTATTTAATAAAGGAGGGGCCTCGGACGTCTAGTTTATGCCAGAAGCTTATGAGGGTTGGGCAAAGGCGGAGCTTCTTTACCTTCATGAATTTTAAAGTATCCTGTGTCTTTGAACGTCTGCTCCCAGTAATTAACTTAAACGGGGAGGGGGAGCGCTGGGGCAAATATAGTTGCATTAAATCTTGTTTTATAAGATTTAGGGAGTTTCTGTAGGAGGGGTGAGTGCGACAGCTCTGGAAATTGGCTCTGTTGCCGTTGGCACATTTAAAATTTTTATATCTGTACTCGATATGTGGTTCTCATGACATTTCAAACATTTTGTGGTCAATGTGCATGATAAAGACGAATGCGGGTAGTTGTTGGGGCTTGTAGCATTATACTACCCCCTTTTCCTTTAATAGTTTTTATCAATGACAAGGTAATTTACTGTTTTAATGTCATGAATGTGTTCACTCACCAGAGAATCCCTGACTGTGGCCAAGAAGAGAGACATCGGCGATTTAGCTTTCCTATTTGTTAAGTATGTTTTCTTTAGAGGTTCAATATAGTGGGATTTTAAAGCATCCCAAATCTTAATATGCTCTGTGAAGTGGGGGAGTCATCGAATAATAAATTTCTCTGTTTTTTTTTCTGTTTTTGGTTCCAGTGCAAACGCTGGGATCTTATGAGTGTTTTGATAGTTTTTAGCTGCTCTAAAAGCAACATCAAAATCAGGGTAATTTTGATCATGTTACGGGTAAATTCAAAATTAATGTCGTTCGAAAGTGCATGTAAGTGTTGTAATTGTTGCTTACAATTACCTGGAATTTTAAGGAAAAGTTAAAGTTTCTTGACATGATTAATTTCTATTGATTACAGTGAATTCCTATTGATTCATTTGGCTAATCTATTAATGTTTGTCTGAAGTGGTGATGTCAAACGATGGCATTATCAGGATTTTACCCATCAATGATAAAAATAGAGGTCAGTACATGTTAACAAAATGTGTTTAGAACTTTCTGATTTATCTGCGCAAATTGCTCCGGATCAGAATATAGCAGACGAGGAGTCTGCTAAGCCTAGTCCAGGTGTAAGCTTGGTTCTCGCCCAACGCTTGTGGCGAAAGTACATATTTCCTCATAGATGGCGTGCCTACTTGTTATGGCAGATAATGTAATCCTACTATTTTGGCATTTGGACGTAGTAGTTCCGTGGGACTCAAACCCATCATTTAGTAACTGTGTATAGTAAGTGTACATAAAAAAATACTTTTATTGAAACAGCATTAGTGTTTATTCTGTTATGGATATAAGAATTTTGTCTACCCCGCCTGCACTTGTACTTTTCTTAAATGCCTTCCTTTTTTTTTTTTTTTTTTTTTTTTTAAATTTTCGCGTCATGGTACATCTTCCGGAAGACTACTTAAGGTAGGGTAGAGTGATTATTAATTTGTATTTGAAAATGGTTAAAACGAATGCGAAACGAAAAATTGACAGAACTGCTGTATCGAAAATTTTGAAAAAAATTGAAAACATCGAAGGATGTCCTCTAGAATATACTGTTGATTTTTCAAATTTAAAAGTTGGAGAATTGACTAAATTAGATTCGGAAATGGAAGATGTGGTTGATACGGATTCTTTAGAAATAGAATTTCAAACGGTGCAGGAATACATGAAAAAAATTAACGTTCGTTTATTTCGTCCTAGAACAAAACTAAGAGAATTAAATAAAGATGAAAATTCGGTTAAAAACTTTGGTGTATCTAACAGTCCTGAAATCATCAACGAAAACAAACATGTTGTTCGTCTTCCGAAATTAACTATCGCTAATTTTAATGGCGATAGAATTCAGTGAACCTGTTTATGGAATTCCTTTGAAGTCGCAATTCATAATAGTACATAATGCAATACATTAAGAAATAAAAAAGAATTTTTTTTTTTAATTTAAGAAATGAAAAAGTCACAAGAAGTGCAAATTTAAATGAAAAAGAAAACTTAAAAAACACGGTGCGAGACAATTAAAAGAGAAAAAGTACACGGTGAGATACAAGACTGAGGATAAGATCGAAGCATTGTGAAAAGACCTCAGATCATGCTCTTGGCGTCATGTATTGGATGCCAGTGCGATAGGGTAAGTGTGTAGGGGAGAAATTAATGAAAGAATTTGGCGGGAAGTTAGGAAAATTAAGAAATCATAGCGGTTCTTAGCCGCTTCCTATGCTCAGCCTTAAACTCAGCAACGTCTCTCTTTCAGTAGAATGATATTTTCGGAGAAGTTAGTCCTAACGGACATATCTCAGTAACAAAGGAACATAATATGACAAGTGAGAGGTTCATAATTATATTATAGCTACTCAAGATTCCAGTAAAACATAAAATAAAAAATGAATAATTAAAGTAAATGGTATTTAAAAAATAGAGAAAGAAATAATAATAAAAAAGGAAAAATATAAAAGAAGTTATAAACGTTGATAAATGAGGCTAAATATGATAATTGCGAAAAAATAATGAGTAAATGCGATAATATATGAGTACACGAGATTAAATAATTAAAATAACATTTAAAATTAATGAATGTTTTTTTCAATACAACTGTTGAAAAACATGAAATTGAATTTAGGATAACTACAAGTTAATTTAATAAGAATGTAAGGTATATTAAAATGGGATTCCTCGCCTCAGCTCTAAGCCTACAATTAGACAGTTAAAACCGAGCACAACCACCAGCTTTTAAAACGATCGGACTTAACTTGAAACTGTTAACCATATTGCCGTCTCAAAAATGTTTCAAATCTCCTCTTGGAAAATCAAAGAAGAATCAACATTTTCCTTTTATTTTACATTGAAAAAGATTGCTTTAAAAAAGATTAAACATTAGTTTAGAAAAGATTTCAATCCCGAAGTAAACAATAATTTAACGTAATTTTTAGAAAGAATTAGGAAGCAGTTCATAAAATCTTACGAGTGCAGCTTTTTTTTTTTTTTTTTTTTTTTTTTTTTTTTTTTTTTTTTTTTTTTTTTTTTTGTAAACTATTTTCATCAGAAATTCGATGTGAAAGTGTTCTCTAAATCAGCGTAAACATCATTTAAAACACTTTTTCCAATACAGTAGACGCTTTTAAACAGAACTTGCCCTCTAATCAGTGAAACTAATCTCGACTTTATTAAGTTTGCATAACACAGACTAGCCAACACAGAATTATGAGAGTGACTTGTAACTTTTCCAAAAAGAATATAATTTAAAATGAAGTATACTAAGTGTCAGTGTAACTAAGAATGAAATGCACTTTTTGTGAAAGTGCATGAAAACTTTAAGGAAATATATTCCACGCAGAATTTAAGCAATGTTCAAGGTGTGAAAAGAAAAATTTAACCAGCAAAATGATATATTTCTTATTATACCTTAAAGATATTCATACATATGGTGAGAATTTTTTTTAAACCACATATTGCAATTTTCAGTCCTTCATAAAAATGTAACTGCGTCCGTTTTCTGAAAAACAATCTCCAGTCATTAAAAAAAAATGGCAAAGGCTTATCATTGTCATATTTTCACCCTGCTCTTCTGTTCCTATTTAGTCCACGTATATATCGTTCGAGTCAATATAACCCAATCAAAAAAAAACTAACATTTCTTGCTGTAAATGACAGGTGTCATTTAAAAAAGTAGTTTAAACAATATTCATGTAAGTTTGAAAATAGATTTAATAATACACTGGTGTGAAAAACTTAAGCAACAGGTGAGGTTTTTTTAAAGTTTAGATATTTGTACACAAAGACCTGTATTCCTGCTCCCATGTTTTTGTACGAGTGGACAGAATTAAAAAGCCACTGGAACCAGCATATGATGGACCTTTCCTTGTGTCAGAAAGGCATGATAAGTACTTTCTTATAAATATAAAAGAAAAAAATGTGGCCATCTCTGTGGACAGACTGAAACCTTCCTATCTATTAGTGTCTGATAACATGCAAAATAGATTGTCTGGCAGTATTCAACCACATGAAAGTTCCCACGGAGAACCTCCCAATGTTTTAAGCAGGGCTTCGAACCGTAATTTTTTTTGTTCCGGTTCAACTAAAAAATTAATATCGGTTCAGTTCCGGTTTTCGCTCCGCCAAAAATAACGGTTTTCGGTTCAGTTCCGGTTTTTGTTCCGCCAAAAATAACTGTTTTCGTTTCAGTTCCAAATGAATAATTTCATTTTATGTATATTCTTATTTGTACTAAAAATATAATTCTATCACAAGGAAAAAAATGTAATTCTATCAAAATTTAGAAGATTTTATTCTTTTTTTAATTGGTACACTATGTGAATTGATACAAACAGAAGGTACGATAAGAGCGGTGAGCAGAGGACGGCGAGCATTGGCATTGTTATCCATTATCAAAATCGCATTTGACAACTAGGTTCATGATTACCCACATTCGTCGTTTGACTCTCACATCGTGCACTTGGCCTTGCAATAATTATGTAAAAAATATATTATTTATTTAACATATGAAAATTGCCTCTAATTATTAATATATCTTCTAACGTGGTTTCACTGAGATTACTTCTGTTGTCTCGGAGAATAAATTTCAAACCTGAAAACGCTCTTTCAACACTAACTTGTGTAGCTGGAGCTGCCAAAACCACCATTGCAATCTTATACAAGTGCGGATATGTAATTTTATTCTCTTCCCAGAAATCTAAAATATTATGCTTTATATCAAGCCTTCGTACATTGTCAAAAATATTTAAAATGAATTCTATGTCAATCTCGGTAGAAATAGAGGTTTTATGTGTTTTTATTACTGCCAATTCTTTACTTTTTAAAAAAGTCTCTAAATCGTCTTCATTTTCATCGCTTTCAGTAGAAGATTTTGCTTCCTCGTTTACTATTGAAATGGACTTTTCAAAAAATTGTAATTTGTTCCAAATATTCTTTAAATGTTGCACAGCCTGTACCTTTTGTGACGTGGAAAGCAAAATTTGATAACGCGGGTCTAAATAAACTGTTCCTACTAAACTATCAATTTCTATTAATAATGATTCCCTGTTAGATAACTGATTATATAAAATATCTGCAAAGAAATTTTTTAAATTTCGTAACTTTATTTTGCAATGTGTCCAAATTCCGTAAAAATCGCTTAAAGTTAATTCTTCACTTTGTAGTTTCAAAGTTGCTTCCGTTAGGGGTTGTAGGGTATCAACAATTAATTTTAATTTCACCCATTTACTGTCTGCAAAATAGTAATCTAAATTATGTTCCGCTAAAGATGAGCTAAAATCTTTGCATTCCAATAAAGATTTTAACATATTATATGTACTATTCCATCTAGTTGGACAATCCAAAATTGGTCTTTTAGTATTAACGTCTTTAAATTTTAACATAAGAGATGGAATGCGCAGCTTTTTCACCAACCCCCTAGTATCAGAAATAAATTCATTGAAATCGGCGTTTTTTATAGAGTCTTTAATTGCTAGTTGCAATGTATGTACAGCACATCTTATTCCGATTAGTTTATTAAAAGAAAAGTTGTGATAAAAAAATACTCCATCTTCAAAGTGATCCCTAGTTTCGAAATTTTCATTTTCCATTTCGATAACTTCGTCTTCAATTTCGGATCCTAATAAGTTGACAAATGAAATCATATTAGCTCCATTGTCCGTAGTAATTGAATAAATTTGCTGAATATCGATATTATATTTTTCTAGTACTTTTTCAACCATATTTTTAATATAAATTCCAGTATGTTTATCTTTCAACTCTGTCATTCCCAAAGTAAACAAATTTATTCTTCCGCCTATTATCAACTGAGAATTGATTCCCAAAATTAATATATTTAATCTGGTAGCTATGTCAATTTTTAAGGAAATTACTTTTTTTTCGAGTGCTGTACTTATTTCAGAGACAATTTTAACAGCTGTCTCTGGTATTAATAATTTAATGTTTTCAGAATTTACTGAAAAATGATTACCTATTGCATTAACAATTGGGTTCAAAATCTTTTTGAATCCTGAATATTCTAACATTTCAAATGAACAGCCATTAACAGTAATAAGTTCAATACATGCTTTAAGGACTATTTCCTTGTTTAATTTTACTTTCAAAAATTCTGATTTTACGTATTTTCCAAAGTTTCTTGTGAACCGCTGGATCCGCTGGTACTTGGAGTAGCTTCATCTCTTATGTTCAACTTAATTTTCTTTTTTTGCTGTACAGTTTTAAATTTATTACTATGATGTCTTTTTAAATGTCGTTCTAAATTGGCAGCATGATTTCCAATTATAGAAGTGTCTCATATATTACAAATACTCTTATTCTCTGTTTTGTGATATGTGAAAAAATCCCTGCTAGTATTTGTCTTATTTCTCCCCATTCTAAAATCGAAAAGGAAAAAAAAATAAATAGATCAAATAAATTTTTAAAAATATACAGTTATTAAATTATAGCTATAGAATAGGGTCTGCCCATCAAATATAAATTAAGTAATAATTAGTGCTGTACCGAGTACTCGGTCATTTACTATTCGGCCGAGTACTCAGTAATTGGTTTTAAAAAGTTCCACTGATATGCTCATGAAGAATTTTGCATTTAATGAAATGAAAACATGAATTTGAAGCATATAATCATAAATTCTATTTCAATTTGAAATGTAACTAAATATTCACCCTAAAGACAATTTTTAATAAAATGTGCAATTAGCCAATATGAAATTAAAAGTGATTCATTAATCTATTTCTTCTCGATATTCTACTATCTAATAATTTCCTATTGTTTGTCTGTTTGCCGTAAGTAGTAGATAGAGCCGGGCGTGGGACAAAGGGGCGTGGCCGTGTGGTGACGTCACTAGTCACGTGACCAGTGACGTCACCACAAGGGGGAGGGGCTTAAGTGTTATGGCCGCCACCGGAAGTGCGGCCATGTTGGATTTTGGAAACCGGAAGTACCGCCATGTTGGATTTTGGAAAACCGGAAGTGCCGCCATTTTGTTTGGATTTAGAATTTTTTGGAGCATATTTGTACCACGTGCGATAGATTCGGCATACGGTCATGTCGGATGGAAAGTTTAGTTAGAATGTTGTGGCAACGTTTTTGGACTTAGAATTTTTTTGAACATATTTGTTGATACCACGTGCGATAGATTCGAATTATGAATAAAGAAAGAAAGAAATCTAAACTTAAAAATGAATTCACGTTCAAACACGTTTCGTAAACGAAAATCAATAGAAATGAAATATCATTTCAGAAATTTTTACTAAGTTCAGAATATATCCCTCGTAGTTTCCACAAAAAAGTTTAACATATTTTTCTGAATCCCTCGTCAAATGTTTTAATTATTTCCCGTATCCATTCTATATCCCACGTGGTTTCCACAAAAAGTTACAAAAATTTTCTAAGTCTCGAATTTATAATTTTATTTTATACCTTAATTTCAGATATTTATATTTCTAAAACTCAAATTTATTATTTTTTATTTTGTAGAATTATTTTTTATTTTGTAGATTGTTTAGATGCTATATTTTAAAATTTAATTTATAATTCTAAGTCGTCTATCTTTTTTTATTCTCATTCAATTATTTTTAATGTATAATTATTTTAAGTTATATATATATGCGGATCTGAAAGTGTACGATTATACATGATAGTGGCTTTCGAGCATGGGTCTTTGTAGGGGGGGAAAACGAGAGGGGGTCATAACCTTCGCTGGACTGTGGGATCTTCGTGTTACAGCTTGCTCTGCACCTGTTAGGTGCAATACTTCTGACGTCACGGGTGGTAGAAAGTCGGAGTGAGGTGAATTCTTTCACTTCGCTTCGACTGAGGGCACCTGAGGGGGAAATATTTAGTTATTTTGGAATGGCAACATGGATGGTACTAGTTAGTCTTCGTTACCGATAATCGTTAGTACGGTAATAGTTTGCAGCTAGCTTCCATTTCTCTTTATCTCCCTCATTTTTCGAAAATGAATGTATCATCTGCTGAAGAGGTAAGTGTATATTTTCTTATATCTATTATTTATAAAGTTATTGCACCTGAATTTATATTATAATTTACTTATATAGATTATATTTTAATTTTTACATATCGTGTTTACCTTTGTAGTTAATTGAAATGATTTTAATTTAAATAATTATTACCAGTGAATTTTATCATTAACAATTATGAATAAATTTATTTTACTGGCTATGACAAGGTTTCACTATGTATATTTTATTCAATCATCATTTTTATTTTTATCCGATATATTATTTTATTGCCTCTTAGTTAATAATAAACTCTGTACTTATTACATATGATTATGCTGCGTACATTTATTGCACGTGGTTTCACTATGTATATTTTATTCGATCATTTTTATTTTTAACCGATATATTATTTTATTGCCTCTTAGCTGTTAATAAACTCTGTACTTATTACATATGATTATGCTACGTACATTTATTGCACGTGGTTTCACTATGTATATTTTATTCAATCATCATTTTTATTTTTATCCGATATATTATTTTATTGCCTCTTAGTTGTTAATAAACTCTGTACTTATTACATATGATTATGCTGCGTACATTTATTGCACGTGGTTTCACTATGTATATTTTATTCAATCATCATTTTTATTTTTATCCAATATGTTATTTTTTACCGCTTGGTTGATAATTTACTCCTTAGTTATTATAATATGGTTATGCTGCGTACATTTATTTTATGGTTATATTTTTAATACTAATGTATTTTCTGTTGACATGAATAGTATTAGTTTTCGTTTAAAAATTTATTATATAAACTAGTGTTCCTGTTAGGAGAATTTATGATTGTTATTTTCCTTCGTTAATGCTTATTTATTTTTAGTTTGGAGAAGAATCTCCGTTATTGTTATTCGGCGATCCAGATATTCCTTTACTTGACGAGGATGACGATGTAAGCTTCTTGATTTCTATTACTTATTTATTAATTTATCACTTATTTATTAATTTAGTACACAGAAATTGAATTTAATTTCCTTAATAGTGTTTGAGTGAGTCCGAGCAAATATTTGCTGAAGAACCGTTGAATGTGAATGATGAAACTCAAATGTTCATTGAAGGGGCATACAGCTCTCAAAGTAATGTACAGTTTGGCAGTGGATATAATGTAAGTTCCTTTAGCATTTATTCTTAGATTTTTCTATAGTTCGGAGAAAAATTAGGCACAGTAAATATGAATTATGTATTAATTTTTTTCAGGATGAGGCTGGACCATCACATAGACGTCCTCGATTATCCCTCGAGAAAAATCAGAATTTTGTAAGTGTTTTATAGAGTTACAGACACATTTGTGATTATGTATATCGTTTTTTTACTTCCTTTAATGCTCCACATGGCTTATCTTTGAAAGAGGGTGTCGACTGTGTAGTACCCTTATGAGATGCGTTGTTGAAAAGGCAACTGCTAATTTATCAGGAGCCGATTTGATAAGAATATGCATCCATTCTACAAGTTTAGATAAGCCTATATCCACTTCCCTAGTGAGGTCTTCGGAAATGACGGCCGAAAAGATTGTTTCAGAAGTAATGAAAGTCGCGCAAAGTAAAACCTCTCTTTACTTAAATGATACATTGAACATAGACGTAGTAACTATCCGACAGCCCGTCGGAGGTGCTAAATATGACAGAAAGAGACGAGTCATAGACATATCAGTGGATAGACTGAGGAAAACATCAATCATAACTGTACCCATGGACGACTCTGAACTATGCTGCGCCAAAGCCATAGTTTATGCATTGGCAGTATTAGACAATAATAAGACAGCTGTGGAATCATATAGGAAACGTGAGCGACCAGCTTTAAAGAAAAAGGCCCTTGAATTACATGAGGCAGCACATATTCCCCCTGGACCGTGTGGCATTAAAGAAATTGCCAAATTTGAAAATTTTTAAAAAATACAAATTTGTGTAATTTCAGCACTTAATTTAAATGAGGTAAGTTTTCAATATATATATATATATATATATATATATATATGTGTGTGTATTTGCCTATATAATATGCTATTTTACATATACTTTGATATATGGTTGTTTATGGAATCATTATAGTTATACGTATTATGTTTTTTGCTTAGGTTATGTATAAAGGCAGGTCAAATCCCCGGCGAATTAATCTATGGTTCCATGATAACCATTACGATATCATCAAATCATTAACCGGTTTTTACGGAAGCAACAAATACTGTTTGAGTTGTGATAAGCCTTATCAAAACTTAACTGCTCACGTGTGTCCCATGAAGTGCGCAGTATGTTTTTCGGAAGAATGCATACAGGAAATTTGAGTGAGATGTAATGACTGCGACAGGCTTTGTAAATCCTCATTATGCTATGAAAGGCATAAATACATATCACAGTATCAACAGTACTCAATATGTGATACCGTAAGTGTTACTCATGATTATTTTATCATTGTTATCACTTTTATATGGAAAAGAAATTCTGATATTAATTTGTGTTCTCTTTCATTAGATTTATCAATGTCGTCATTGCAGTAAAGTCATTGAAAGAAAAAAAATGTCCATAAGGTAATAGAGTTTGTGGACTGGACCTCTGCCCGTCTTGTAAAAATAATATATCGGATAAAAATAAAAATGATGATTGAATAAAATATACATAGTGAAACCTTGTCATAGCCAGTAAAATAAATTTATTCTTGATTGTTAATGATAAAAATCACTGGTAATAATTATTTAAATTAAAATCATTTCAATTAACTACAAAGGTAAACATGATATGTAAAAATTAAAATATAATCTATATAAGTAAATTATAATATAAATTCAGGTGCAATAACTTTATAAATAATAGATATAAGAAAATATACACTTACCTCTTCAGCAGATGATACATTCATTTTCGAAAAATGAGGGAGATCAAGAGAAATGGAAGCTAGCTGCAAACTATTACCGTACTAACGATTATCGGTAACGAAGACTAATTAGTACCATCCATGTTGCCATTCCAAAATAACTAAATATTTCCCCCTCAGTCGAAGCGAAGTGAAAGAAATCACCTCACTCCGACTTTCTACCACCCGTGACGTCAGAAGTATTGCACCTAACAGGTGCAGAGCAAGCTGTAACACGAAGATCCCACAGTCCAGCGAAGGTTATGACCCCTCTCGTTTTCCCCCCTACAAAGACCCATGTTCGAAAGCCACCATCATGTATAATCGTACACTTTCAGATTCGCATATATATATAACTTAAAATAATTATACATTAAAAATAATTGAATGAGAATAAAAAAAGATAGACGAATTACAATTATAAATTAAATTTTAAAATATAGCATCTAAACAATCTACAAAATAAAAAATAATTCTACAAAATAAAAAATAATAAATTTGAGTTTTAGAAATATAAATATCTGAAATTAAGGTATAAAATAAAATTATAAATTCGAGACTTAGAAAATTTTTGTAACTTTTTGTGGAAACCACGTGGGATATAGAATGGATACGGGAAATAATTAAAACATTTGACGAGGGATACAGAAAAATATGTTAAACTTTTTTGTGGAAACTACGAGGGATATATTCTGAACTTAGTAAAAATTTCTGAAATGATATTTCATTTCTATTGATTTTCGTTTACGAAACGTGTTTGAACGTGAATTCATTTTTAAGTTTAGATTTCTTTCTTTCTTTATTCATAATTCGAATCTATCGCACGTGGTATCAACAAATATGTTCAAAAAAATTCTAAGTCCAAAAACGTTGCCACAACATTCTAACTAAACTTTCCATCCGACATGCCCGTATCCCGAATCTATCGCACGTGGTACAAATATGCTCAAAAAAATTCTAAATCCAAACAAAATGGTGGCACTTCCGGTTTTCCAAAATCCAACATGGCGGTACTTCCGGTTTCCAAAATCCAACATGGCCGCACTTCCGGTGGCGGCCATGACACTTAAGCCCCTCCCCCTTGTGGTGACGTCACTGGTCACGTGACCAGTGGCGTCATCACAAGGCCACGCCCCACGCCCGGCTCTATCTACTACTGCTGGATATTAACAATTAATTGAAAGTTTTCATAAGTTTTCACTCTGTGTGGTGAAAATATTGGGCATCGATTTTTATTTCCGTTAAATGCAATTTATAAAAAAAGTATTAAATTATATATGGTTATGGTGAATTATTTGGTAGTTTCGACAGGTTAAACACTTTGTAGCTTAATAAAACTCTTTGCGTTTTAAAAGCTTTCCCATATTAATGAAAAACGCAATAAAAGACAATGTACAAAATTTCAGGAAGTCTGAGAAAAAAGGCATGAACCTTAATAATTTTAAAGCCGATAATGCGTAAAATAAAACCAAAAACACGAGGCTGTATAATATAATTAAATTTAGTTTTAAAATAAACATGTAGGGTAAAAGGCAGATTAACGATCCAAAATATTAAAGCTATATTAGGAAAAGAAATTATTTAAAAAAAATTCTTTTTCTTTGATTTTGTGTGAAAATGCTAGAAGTCAAAATGCTATTGCAAACTTTTCCTAAAAAAATCCTACCAGCAAAAATCGAACAAATTTTTGTGCTTATCAGCTCAAAGCGGAAGAGTAACAAAAGGCTATTTTTTACCAGGGATGGACAATGACGACAAAGTGGGAGGTACAACTGTCACCGTACCCGTCAAACCAGGGGGGAAGGAAAAGTGACTATCTTGGATTCCGGCCGCTTTAGAAGTGAACAAGTTCTAACACACTGGGCATTTTAGAAGGGAAATTTTCGTTAAGATGCCGCCGCTTATAAGGTTAACGGTGTCTTTTTTTATGTTACTAGGATAAAACCGGGTCGCGACCTCTCTTCAAATCAAAATGCGTTGGGAATCGCTTCTGCTACTAAACCGACTCTTATCGTTAAAGACGACAAGACTCTATTGATCATGACTGATGCTGAGCTATAACGGTCCCTAACCCAGTCAAGGCATTCAGTGGAGACTGAAGAGAAATAAAATGACAACTTCTCCTCAAGAGTTTTTAAATGCTTAACTATTATCTCACACAATGCAGCAGTGTGAACACCTTGACATTGCATGGTGAGTGTGAACATTTCAAGATTGCCACTTTCCACGTGTTGATGCCAGAGTTGCACCTTTGAACGGAATCCATTTATTTTATCTGTACTTGTAAGCAGGTTTTCATTTCGGCCTTGCATTCGGGTGTTCAATTCATTCAGATGATGAAATATATCTGCCAGGTATGCCAGCCTTGCACACCAATCATCACTTGCAAGCTTCTTTGCGTAATCTGACCCCTCATTTGTCAGAAACACTTTAAGTTCCTCCCGCAGCTCATACACACGAACCAAGACCTTGCCACGCGACAACCGCCGGACCTCCGTATGAAACAGCAAGGTTTTATGCTTTGCTCCCATCTCCTCACACAAAGCTGCAAATATGCGACTTTTCATGGGTCGTGACTTTACAATGTTTACCATGCGCACAACATCATCCAACACATGAACTAAGGCTGATGGTAAAGTCTTGGCTACGAGGGCCTCGCGGTGTAAAAAAACAATGCTTAATAATCACATCTGGATTTCTTTCCTTCACTCTGCTTACAAAGCCTTTGGTGCGCCCGACCATGGCTGCAGCTCCATCGGTGCAGACACTTGTGAATTTTTCCCACTTAAGTCCTCCTTGTTCAAGGTATTCTGATGTGACCCGAAAAATTTATTCTCCTGTTGTTTTTTCTGGCAATACCTTGCAAAAAAAGAAGTTTTCTCTAATTGCATCACCATCAACAAAACGCACATTAGCTAAGAGTTGAGCATGTTCACTGATATCAGTAGACTCGTCAAGTTGCAATGCAAATTTCTCACTGATACGGATCTTTACCAAAACCACACTTTCGATGTCTGCAGACATGTCATTAATACGTCTGGAAATTGTGTTGTTTGAGAGAGGGACTTTGGCTATTTCCTTTGCTGCTTCAGGTCCGAGCATCTCCTCTACAATAGCTTTGCAGGCAGGAAGTATTAATGTCTCTGCCACAGTGTGCGACTTTTTTGTCTTGGCTATAAGTTCAGCAACTTGATAGCTAGCTTTAAGAGCTCTTTCATTTACCTTTGTTGTTTTTCTCATAAAAGTTGCCTGTTTCTCCATGTTGTCACGCAGGCGAACAAAATAGTCCACATTCTTGTTTTGAAGCAAAGGGTGTTTCGTTTGGAGATGGCGTTTAAGTTTGCTTGGGACCATAGCACTGTTAGCTAGATTTTCACCACACACCACGCACAGTGGAGTTGGTTTGTGTTCATCTCCAGTGAAAGTAAATCCAACTGAAATATAGCTTTTGCTATATTGCCTTGCGCCAGAGAATTTAACCATCTTTGCTTTCTTTTGACCCCCCACTCATACTCGGGCTATCATCTGGCTCCAGATTTTGTTCAGAGTCCAGTTCTTTCCTTTTTAAAAACTTGTCCATCACTGCAGTATCAGTGTCTCTCTCCTCACAGCAGCCGTTGTCTCTCTGACACTGTGTGAGGCGTCTGCCTGCGTCTCATGGGGAGGAGTTATAGCACTGCACAGCGCCGTGACCACCTATGACACTGACGGGGGGAGTGACGCGAGGAGTTATAGTGCTGCACAGCGCCGTGACACCCAGACCCGGCGGCACACCACGGTGCTTCAGACGGCACACTAGTGTGCCGCGGAACAGCGGTTGGGAACCGCTGCTCCAGAGAACACCCAGCAACTCAGAATGCGGATTGCGGAATGAGCAATTCTACCACAAGAAGTGTTGGACCAGCTGAGTAAGCGGAGTTCTGAGTAAGCGGAGACGGTGCGAAGCAACCATTGTAGTTAGGGGGGCATATCCCATATTAAGGGGAATCTGCTTGTTGTTCTTCCTCTTGAATAGACAATCATGAGTCGCGATACTATGCGTTCAATAAAGCTTGTTATTGTTTGATTGCATACCATATGCATTGTTTTCCTTTTTCAGCGCCGATGCTTTCGTCATCCTTTCCGTACATAATACACTCCCTCATTTCTGAATTTCATGTCTCTCAGATGATTTCTATCGAAGTTATGCTAAAAAAACCTCACCTGTTGCTTAAGTTTTTCACACCAGTGTATTATTAAATCTATTTTCAAACTTACATGAATATTGTTTAAACTACTTTTTTAAATGACACCTGTCATTTACAGCAAGAAATGTTAGTTTTTTTTTGATTGGGTTATATTGACTCGAACGATATATACGTGGACTAAATAGGAACAGAAGAGCAGGGTGAAAATATGACAATGATAAGCCTTTGCCATTTTTTTTTAATGACTGGAGATTGTTTTTCAGAAAACGGACGCAGTTACATTTTTATGAAGAACTGAAAATTGCAATATGTGGTTTAAAAAAAATTCTCACCATATGTATGAATATCTTTAAGGTATAATAAGAAATATATCATTTTGCTGGTTAAATTTTTCTTTTCACACCTTGAACATTGCTTAAATTCTGCGTGGAATATATTTCCTTAAAGTTTTCATGCACTTTCACAAAAAGTGCATTTCATTCTTAGTTACACTGACACTTAGTATACTTCATTTTAAATTATATTCTTTTTGGAAAAGTTACAAGTCACTCTCATAATTCTGTGTTGGCTAGTCTGTGTTATGCAAACTTAATAAAGTCGAGATTAGTTTCACTGATTAGAGGGCAAGTTCTGTTTAAAAGCGTCTACTGTATTGGAAAAAGTGTTTTAAATGATGTTTACGCTGATTTAGAGAACACTTTCACATCGAATTTCTGATGAAAATAGTTTACAAAAAAAAAAAAATAAAAAAAAAAAAAAAAAAAAAAAAAAAAAAAAAAAAAAGCTGCACTCGTAAGATTTTATGAACTGCTTCCTAATTCTTTCTAAAAATTACGTTAAATTATTGTTTACTTCGGGATTGAAATCTTTTCTAAACTAATGTTTAATCTTTTTTTAAAGCAATCTTTTTCAATGTAAAATAAAAGGAAAATGTTGATTCTTCTTTGATTTTCCAAGAGGAGATTTGAAACATTCTTGAGACGGCAATATGGTTAACAGTTTCAAGTTAAGTCCGATCGTTTTAAAAGCTGGTGGTTGTGCTCGGTTTTAACTGTCTAATTGTAGGCTTAGAGCTGAGGCGAGGAATCCCATTTTAATATACCTTACATTCTTATTAAATTAACTTGTAGTTATCCTAAATTCAATTTCATGTTTTTCAACAGTTGTATTGAAAAAAAACATTCATTAATTTTAAATGTTATTTTAATTATTTAATCTCGTGTACTCATATATTATCGCATTTACTCATTATTTTTTCGCAATTATCATATTTAGCCTCATTTATCAACGTTTATAACTTCTTTTATATTTTTCCTTTTTTATTATTATTTCTTTCTCTATTTTTTAAATACCATTTACTTTAATTATTCATTTTTTATTTTATGTTTTACTGGAATCTTGAGTAGCTATAATATAATTATGAACCTCTCACTTGTCATATTATGTTCCTTTGTTACTGAGATATGTCCGTTAGGACTAACTTCTCCGAAAATATCATTCTACTGAAAGAGAGACGTTGCTGAGGTTAAGGCTGAGCATAGGAAGCGGCTAAGAACCGCTATGATTTCTTAATTTTCCTAACTTCCCGCCAAATTCTTTCATTAATTTCTCCCCTACACACTTACCCTATCGCACTGGCATCCAATACATGACGCCAAGAGCATGATCTGAGGTCTTTTCACAATGCTTCGATCTTATCCTCAGTCTTGTATCTCACCGTGTACTTTTTCTCTTTTAATTGTCTCGCACCGTGTTTTTTAAGTTTTCTTTTTCATTTAAATTTGCACTTCTTGTGACTTTTTCATTTCTTAAATTAAAAAAAAAAAATTCTTTTTTATTTCTTAATGTATTGCATTATGTACTATTATGAATTGCGACTTCAAAGGAATTCCATAAACAGGTTCACTGAATTCTATCGCCATTAAAATTAGCGATAGTTAATTTCGGAAGACGAACAACATGTTTGTTTTCGTTGATGATTTCAGGACTGTTAGATACACCAAAGTTTTTAACCGAATTTTCATCTTTATTTAATTCTCTTAGTTTTGTTCTAGGACGAAATAAACGAACGTTAATTTTTTTCATGTTTTCCTGCACCGTTTGAAATTCCATTTCTAAAGAATCAGTATCAACCACATCTTCCATTTCCGAATCTAATTTAGTCAATTCTCCAGCTTTTAAATTTGAAAAATCAACAGTATATTCTAGAGCACATCCTTCGATGTTTTCAATTTTTTTCAAAATTTTCGATACAGCAGTTCTGTCAATTTTTCGTTTCGCATTCGTTATAACCATTTTCAAATACAAATTAATAATCACTCTACCCTACCTTAAGTAGTCTTCCGGAAGATGTACCATGACGCGAAAATTTAAAAAAAAAAAAAAAAAAAAAAAAAGGAAGGCATTTAAGAAAAGTACAAGTGCAGGCGGGGTAGACAAAATTCTTATATCCATAACAGAATAAACACTAATGCTGTTTCAATAAAAGTATTTTTTTATGTACACTTACTATACACAGTTACTAAATGATGGGTTTGAGTCCCACGGAACTACTACGTCCAAATGCCAAAATAGTAGGATTACATTATCTGCCATAACAAGTAGGCACGCCATCTATGAGGAAATATGTACTTTCGCCACAAGCGTTGGGCGAGAACCAAGCTTACACCTGGACTAGGCTTAGCAGACTCCTCGTCTGCTATATTCTGATCCGGAGCAATTTGCGCAGATAAATCAGAAAGTTCTAAACACATTTTGTTAACATGTACTGACCTCTATTTTTATCATTGATGGGTAAAATCCTGATAATGCCATCGTTTGACATCACCACTTCAGACAAACATTAATAGATTAGCCAAATGAATCAATAGGAATTCACTGTAATCAATAGAAATTAATCATGTCAAGAAACTTTAACTTTTCCTTAAAATTCCAGGTAATTGTAAGCAACAATTACAACACTTACATGCACTTTCGAACGACATTAATTTTGAATTTACCCGTAACATGATCAAAATTACCCTGATTTTGATGTTGCTTTTAGAGCAGCTAAAAACTATCAAAACACTCATAAGATCCCAGCGTTTGCACTGGAACCAAAAACAGAAAAAAAACAGAGAAATTTATTATTCGATGACTCCCCCACTTCACAGAGCATATTAAGATTTGGGATGCTTTAAAATCCCACTATATTGAACCTCTAAAGAAAACATACTTAACAAATAGGAAAGCTAAATCGCCGATGTCTCTCTTCTTGGCCACAGTCAGGGATTCTCTGGTGAGTGAACACATTCATGACATTAAAACAGTAAATTACCTTGTCATTGATAAAAACTATTAAAGGAAAAGGGGGTAGTATAATGCTACAAGCCCCAACAACTACCCGCATTCGTCTTTATCATGCACATTGACCACAAAATGTTTGAAATGTCATGAGAACCACATATCGAGTACAGATATAAAAATTTTAAATGTGCCAACGGCAACAGAGCCAATTTCCAGAGCTGTCGCACTCACCCCTCCTACAGAAACTCCCTAAATCTTATAAAACAAGATTTAATGCAACTATATTTGCCCCAGCGCTCCCCCTCCCCGTTTAAGTTAATTACTAGGAGCAGACATTGAAAGACACAGGATACTTTAAAATTCATGAAGGTAAAGAAGCTCCGCCTTTGCCCAACCCTCATAAGCTTCTGGCATAAACTAGACGTCCGAGGCCCCTCCTTTATTAAATAAAATACCGCTACCACGAAAGAAAAAAAAATATCGAACAAAAACAAATAGCAAAATTTTGACAAATATCAAACTCAATTTTCTAACCCCAAAAAACGGGAGAAAAAATTAAATTCAACTCAGGAAAAATCAAAGACTGAAATTTCCTCCGCTCCATCCTCTATCTTGGGGCTTGTTCAGAAGCAGTTCAAGAAAGATGAACGAATTCAACATTTGAGACTCTTTGTGGATATTTCGAGACATTTCTAGAATAGTGGCATCCTTTCCCACACATAAACTTAACTTTATGGTTATACTGCGTACATTTATTTTATGGTTATATTTTTAATACTAATGTATTTACTGTTGACATGAATAGTATTAGTTTTCGTTTAAAAATTTATTATATAAACTAGTGTTCCTGTTAGGAGAATTTATGATTGTTATTTTACTTCGTTAATGTTTATTTATTTTTAGTTTGGAGAAGAATCTCCGTTATTGTTATTCGGCGATCCAGATATTCCTTTACTTGACGAGGATGACGATGTAAGCTTCTTGATTTTTATTACTTATTTATTAATTTATCACTTATTAATTAATTTAGTACACAGAAATTGAATTTAATTTCCTTAATAGTGTTTGAGTGAGTCCGAGCAAATATTTGCTGAAGAACCGTTGAATGTGAATGATGAAACTCAAATGTTCATTGAAGGGGCATACAGCTCTCAAAGTAATGTACAGTTTGGCAGTGGATATAATGTAAGTTCCTTTAGCATTTATTCTTAGATTTTTCTATAGTTCGGAGAAAAATTAGGCACAGTAAATATGAATTATGTATTAATTTTTTTCAGGATGAGGCTGGACCATCACATAGACGTCCTCGATTATCCCTCGAGAAAAATCAGAATTTTGTAAGTGTTTTATAGAGTTACAGACACATTTGTGATTATGTATATCGTTTTTTTACTTCCTTTAATGCTCCACATGGCTTATCTTTGAAAGAGGGTGTCGACTGTGTAGTACCCTTATGAGATGCGTTGTTGAAAAGGCAACTGCTAATTTATCAGGAGCCGATTTGATAAGAATATGCATCCATTCTACAAGTTTAGATAAGCCTATATCCACTTCCCTAGTGAGGTCTTCGGAAATGACGGCCGAAAAGATTGTTTCAGAAGTAATGAAAGTCGCGCAAAGTAAAACCTCTCTTTACTTAAATGATACATTGAACATAGACGTAGTAACTATCCGACAGCCCGTCGGAGGTGCTAAATATGACAGAAAGAGACGAGTCATAGACATATCAGTGGATAGACTGAGGAAAACATCAATCATAACTGTACCCATGGACGACTCTGAACTATGCTGCGCCAAAGCCATAGTTTATGCATTGGCAGTATTAGACAATAATAAGACAGCTGTGGAATCATATAGGAAACGTGAGCGACCAGCTTTAAAGAAAAAGGCCCTTGAATTACATGAGGCAGCACATATTCCCCCTGGACCGTGTGGCATTAAAGAAATTGCCAAATTTGAAAATTTTTAAAAAATACAAATTTGTGTAATTTCAGCACTTAATTTAAATGAGGTAAGTTTTTAATATATATATGTGTATTTGCCTATATAATTATGCTATTTTACATATACTTTGATATATGGTTGTTTATGGAATCATTATAGTTATACGTATTATGTTTTTTGCTTAGGTTATGTATAAAGGCAGGTCAAATCCCCGGCGAATTAATCTATGGTTCCATGATAACCATTACGATATCATCAAATCATTAACCGGTTTTTACGGAAGCAACAAATACTGTTTGAGTTGTGATAAGCCTTATCAAAACTTAACTGCTCACGTGTGTCCCATGAAGTGTGCAGTATGTTTTTCGGAAGAATGCATACAGGAAATTTCAGTGAGATGTAATGACTGCGACAGGTTTTGTAAATCCTCATTATGCTATCAAAGGCATAAATACATATCCCAGTATCAACAGTACTCAATATGCGATACCGTAAGTTTTACTCATGATTCTTTTATCATTGTTATCACTTTTATATGGAAAAGAAATTCTGATATTAATTTGTGTTCTCTTTCATTAGATTTATCAATGTCGTCATTGCAGTAAAGTCATTGAAAGAAAAAAATGTCCATAAGGTAATCACGTTTGTGGACTGGACCTCTGCCCGTCTTGTAAAAATAATATATCGGATAAAAATAAAAATGATGATTGAATAAAATATACATAGTGAAACCTTGTCATAGCCAGTAAAATAAATTTATTCATGATTGTTAATGATAAAATTCACTGGTAATAATTATTTAATTAAAATCATTTCAATTAACTACAAAGGTAAACACGATATGTAAAAATTAAAATATAATCTATATAAGTAAATTATAATATAAATTCAGGTGCAATAACTTTATAAATAATAGATATAAGAAAATATACACTTACCTCTTCAGCAGATGATACATTCATTTTCGAAAAATGAGGGAGATCAAGAGAAATGGAAGCTAGCTGCAAACTATTACCGTACTAACGATTATCGGTAACGAAGACTAACTAGTACCATCCATGTTGCCATTCCAAAATAACTAAATATTTTCCCCTCAGGTGCCCTCAGTCGAAGCGAAGTGAAAGAATTCACCTCACTCCGACTTTCTACCACCCGTGACGTCAGAAGTATTGCACCTAACAGGTGCAGAGCAAGCTGTAACACGAAGATCCCACAGTCCAGCGAAGGTTATGACCCCTCTCGTTTTCCCCCCTACAAAGACCCATGTTCGAAAGCCACCATCATGTATAATCGTACACTTTCAGATCCGCATATATATATAACTTAAAATAATTATACATTAAAAATAATTGAATGAGAATAAAAAAAGATAGACGACTTAGAATTATAAATTAAATTTTAAAATATAGCATCTAAACGATCTACAAAATAAAAAATAATTCTACAAAATAAAAAATAATAATAATTTTGAGTTTTAGAAATATAAATATCTGAAATTAAGGTATAAAATAAAATTATAAATTCGAGACTTAGAAAATTTTTGTAACTTTTTGTGGAAACCACGTGGGATATAGAATGGATACGGGAAATAATTAAAACATTTGACGAGGGATACAGAAAAATATGTTAAACTTTTTTGTGGAAACTACGAGGGATATATTCTGAACTTAGTAAAAATTTCTGAAATGATATTTCATTTCTATTGATTTTCGTTTACGAAACGTGTTTGAACTTGAATTTATTTTTAAGTTTAGATTTCTTTTTATATTTATTCATAATTCGAATCTATCGCACGTGGTATCAACAAATATGTTCGAAAAAATTCTAAGTCCAAAAACGTTGCCACAACATTCTAACTAAACTTTCCATCCGACATGACCGTATCCCGAATCTATCGCACGTGATACAAATATGCTCGAAAAAATTCTAAGTCCAAACAAAATGGCGGCACTTCCGGTTTTCCAAAATCCAACATGGCGGTACTTCCGGTTTCCAAAATCCAACATGGCCGCACTTCCGGTGGCGGCCATAACACTTAAGCCCCTCCCCCTTGTGGTGACGTCACTGGTCACGTGACTAGTGACGTCACCACACGGCCACGCCCCTTTGTCCCACGCCCGGCTCTATCTACTACTTACGGCAAACAGACAAACAATAGGAAATTATTAGATAGTAGAATATCGAGAAGAAATAGATTAATGAATCACTTTTAATTTCATATTGGCTAATTGCACATTTTATTAAAAATTGTCTTTAGGGTGAATATTTAGTTACATTTCAAATTGAAATAGAATTTATGATTATATGCTTCAAATTCATGTTTTCATTTCATTAAATGCAAAATTCTTCATGAGCATATCAGTGGAACTTTTTAAAACCAATTACTGAGTACTCGGCCGAATAGTAAATGACCGAGTACTCGGTACAGCACTAATTATTACTTAATTTATATTTGAGGGGCAGACCCTATTCTATAGCTATAATTTAATAACTGTATATTTTTAAAAATTTATTTGATCTATTTATTTTTTTTTTCCTTTTCGATTTTAGAATGGGGAGAAATAAGACAAATACTAGCAGGGATTTTTTCACATATCACAAAACAGAGAATAAGAGTATTTGTAATATATGAGACACTTCTATAATTGGAAATCATGCTGCCAATTTAGAACGACATTTAAAAAGACATCATAGTAATAAATTTAAAACTGTACAGCAAAAAAAGAAAATTAAGTTGAACATAAGAGATGAAGCTACTCCAAGTACCAGCGGATCCAGCGGTTCACAAGAAACTTTGGAAAATACGTAAAATCAGAATTTTTGAAAGTAAAATTAAACAAGGAAATAGTCCTTAAAGCATGTATTGAACTTATTACTGTTAATGGCTGTTCATTTGAAATGTTAGAATATTCAGGATTCAAAAAGATTTTGAACCCAATTGTTAATGCAATAGGTAATCATTTTTCAGTAAATTCTGAAAACATTAAATTATTAATACCAGAGACAGCTGTTAAAATTGTCTCTGAAATAAGTACAGCACTCGAAAAAAAAGTAATTTCCTTAAAAATTGACATAGCTACCAGATTAAATATATTAATTTTGGGAATCAATTCTCAGTTGATAATAGGCGGAAGAATAAATTTGTTTACTTTGGGAATGACAGAGTTGAAAGATAAACATACTGGAATTTATATTAAAAATATGGTTGAAAAAGTACTAGAAAAATATAATATCGATATTCAGCAAATTTATTCAATTACTACGGACAATGGAGCTAATATGATTTCATTTGTCAACTTATTAGGATCCGAAATTGAAGACGAAGTTATCGAAATGGAAAATGAAAATTTCGAAACTAGGGATCACTTTGAAGATGGAGTATTTTTTTATTACAACTTTTCTTTTAATAAACTAATCGGAATAAGATGTGCTGTACATACATTGCAACTAGCAATTAAAGACTCTATAAAAAACGCCGATTTCAATGAATTTATTTCTGATACTAGGGGGTTGGTGAAAAAGCTGCGCATTCCATCTCTTATGTTAAAATTTAAAGACGTTAATACTAAAAGACCAATTTTGGATTGTCCAACTAGATGGAATAGTACATATAATATGTTAAAATCTTTATTGGAATGCAAAGATTTTAGCTCATCTTTAGCGGAACATAATTTAGATTACTATTTTGCAGACAGTAAATGGGTGAAATTAAAATTAATTGTTGATACCCTACAACCCCTAACGGAAGCAACTTTGAAACTACAAAGTGAAGAATTAACTTTAAGCGATTTTTACGGAATTTGGACACATTGCAAAATAAAGTTACGAAATTTAAAAAATTTCTTTGCAGATATTTTATATAATCAGTTATCTAACAGGGAATCATTATTAATAGAAATTGATAGTTTAGTAGGAACAGTTTATTTAGACCCGCGTTATCAAATTTTGCTTTCCACGTCACAAAAGGTACAGGCTGTGCAACATTTAAAGAATATTTGGAACAAATTACAATTTTTTGAAAAGTCCATTTCAATAGTAAACGAGGAAGCAAAATCTTCTACTGAAAGCGATGAAAATGAAGACGATTTAGAGACTTTTTTAAAAAGTAAAGAATTGGCAGTAATAAAAACACATAAAACCTCTATTTCTACCGAGATTGACATAGAATTCATTTTAAATATTTTTGACAATGTACGAAGGCTTGATATAAAGCATAATATTTTAGATTTCTGGGAAGAGAATAAAATTACATATCCGCACTTGTATAAGATTGCAATGGTGGTTTTGGCAGCTCCAGCTACACAAGTTAGTGTTGAAAGAGCGTTTTCAGGTTTGAAATTTATTCTCCGAGACAACAGAAGTAATCTCAGTGAAACCACGTTAGAAGATATATTAATAATTAGAGGCAATTTTCATATGTTAAATAAATAATATATTTTTTACATAATTATTGCAAGGCCAAGTGCACGATGTGAGAGTCAAACGACGAATGTGGGTAATCATGAACCTAGTTGTCAAATGCGATTTTGATAATGGATAACAATGCCAATGCTCGCCGTCCTCTGCTCACCGCTCTTATCGTACCTGCTGTTTGTATCAATTCACATAGTGTACCAATTAAAAAAAGAATAAAATCTTCTAAATTTTGATAGAATTACATTTTTTTCCTTGTGATAGAATTATATTTTTAGTACAAATAAGAATATACATAAAATGAAATTATTCATTTGGAACTGAAACGAAAACAGTTATTTTTGGCGGAACAAAAACCGGAACTGAACCGAAAACCGTTATTTTTGGCGGAGCGAAAACCGGAACTGAACCGATATTAATTTTTTAGTTGAACCGGAACAAAAAAAATTACGGTTCGAAGCCCTGCTTAAAACATTGGGAGGTTCTCCGTGGGAACTTTCATGTGGTTGAATACTGCCAGACAATCTATTTTGCATGTTATCAGACACTAATAGATAGGAAGGTTTCAGTCTGTCCACAGAGATGGCCACATTTTTTTCTTTTATATTTATAAGAAAGTACTTATCATGCCTTTCTGACACAAGGAAAGGTCCATCATATGCTGGTTCCAGTGGCTTTTTAATTCTGTCCACTCGTACAAAAACATGGGAGCAGGAATACAGGTCTTTGTGTACAAATATCTTTTGCTTTGTAGATTGTTGTGCATTGACTGGTTTTAATAAAGCCATGTACTTTTGCAGCTGGCTCACAAAAGTTTCTGGTTCTACTGAAACACTTGGGTGGTCAAGAAATTCACCAGGCAGTCTGATGTTGGTTCCATATACCATTTGTGCTATCGAGTGGTTTGTATCCTCTCTTATAGCAGCTCTGAGACCTAACAGGACTGTGGGTAGAATCTCAGTCCATTTGATATTATTATGGGCCTTAATGGCTGCTTTTAGGGTCCTGTGAAACCGCTCCACTTTCCCATTACACTGAGGGTGGTATGGAGTAGTATGCAGGACTTTTGCACCACAAATAGTTGTTAAACTTCTAAATAGCTGGGACTCGAATTGTCGTACTTGATCTGTTATTATGCTGACAGGTACACCAAATCTACTAATCCAATTGTCATAGAATGCTCTACTGACAATTTCTGCAGAAATATCTGGTAATGGAATCACTTCCATCCAGCAGGTGAACCTATCGATGCACGTTAAACAGTACACTTTACCATCTGAGGGTGGCAATGGGCCAATGAGATCAATGTGCACAACATGAAATCTTTCATCTGGCTCTTAGTAGGTACCAAATTTTGACTTGGTATGTCTGGTAATTTTAACCTTTTGGCAATTCAGACAAGCTTGTGCCCATTCTCGCACCTGTTTTTTAATATCTGGCCAAATGAATCTGGCAGTCATCTGCTTCACTGTTGCTCTTACTCCTGGGTGTGTCAAACCATGTATGTGATTGAAAATTTTCTTTCGACATGCCTGAGGTATATATGGTCGAATCTTCTGTTGTGAGGCATCACACCATAAAGACTTTCCAGATGATATGGTGTATGGCTTTAATATTAGAGAGGTCTGGTTGTTGCGTAATTGTTTCAATTCATCATCATTCATTTGATCATCTGCTATTTGTTCATAATCGATGACAGTAATATCTTCAATTCTAGATAAGGTATCTGCCACGACATTATCTTTGCCACTTACATGTTGAATGTTTGTAGTAAACTGTGATATATACTGTAGCTGCCTAGGACAAGCTTTTTCATTTTTTTTTTGCTTAAATGCAAATGTCAGAGGTTTATGATCAGTGAAGATGACAAAATCTCGTGCTTCCAGCAGGTGTTTAAAATTCTTCACTGAAAGGTAAATTCCAAGTAACTCTCTATCATACTTGCTGTATGCTCGCTGGGTGTCATTGAGTTTCTTGGAGTAAAATGCGATAGGCTTCCAGCCTCCTTCTTCATATTATTGAATTACAGCGCCTATGGCCCAATCTGAGGCACAAAGATAGTGGGAGAACACAAGAGTGCAGCATTGGCTAAGTCCTTTTAACACTTTTCAAACTGCTCTATGGTGTCTTTAGTCCAATGAACTTTTCGACGATCCTTTTTTTTTGCACCTTTTAACATCGCATGCAGAACTGCTTGTGTTTTAGCAGCATCCTTTAAATATCGTCTGTAGAAATTCACCATTCCAAGGAAGGTACGCAGATCATGAAGTGTTGCAGGCAATTTGTAATCTAAAATTACTTGAACTTTCGAGGGCAATGGTCTTGACCCTTTTTTAGTGATGAGGTATCCCAAGAATTCTACTTGGTCTGCCCCAAACACAGACTTGGACACATTTATGCGAAGGCCATATTTATGCAACCAGCTTTAAAGGTTCTATATGTTCTTCTTCTGATGAGGAGGCTATCAGAACATCATCCAAGTATGGGAATAGGAACTCAAGTCCCCTAAAAACTTCATTGATGAATCTTTGAAACGTGGCCGGGGCATTGCGGAGTCCAAAACTCATTACATTGAACTCATATAAACCAAATGGAGTGATAATTGCGGTTTTGGGTTTGTCCTCTTCAGCAATCGGTATCTGGTAGTATGCCTTGAATAAATCAAGTTATGAGAATATATTTTTACCACCCAATATTAAATTGCAGTCTTCAATTCGAGGGATAGGATACCAGTCTGGAACAGTCTGCTCATTAAGTCTTCTGTAGTCTCCATATGGTCTAAGAGTTCCATCTTTCTTGCTTACCAAATGTAATGGACTGGCCCACTGTGACTTCGAAGGTCGGATTATATCATTATTGATCATGTACTGGAACTCTTCTTTCGCCACCTTTAGTTTATGTGGGTCTAACTGTCGTGCTCTTGAATATACTGGTTGTCCTTTTGTTGTTATGTAGTGTTTCACGTCGTGCTTTGCTCCCTTACTAGATAAATTCGGTTTTACTATTTCTGGGTACAAGCGTAGGAGGGCTGAAAATTTTGAGGTATCATTCAACGTACTAATTCGAAGGTCATCATTGCAAGACATCACTTCGCTGTTGATAGATAACTGAGTGACGCCATCAATTAATTTACGCTTATAGATATCGATTAGTAACTGAAACTTATTTAAAAAATCAGCTCCTAATATTCCCTTGCTGACTTTGGCTACTATAAATGGCCACTGGAATGGGCGTCTTAGTCCCAAATCAAGTGTTAGCACTTTGATCCCATATGTCGGAATCTCAGTTCCATTTGCAGCAAAAAGCTTGTACTTGCAGGAACCATTTGCTGTAGTAGTTGCAGGAGTCAGGGAGACATCAGCACCACTATCGACTAAGAACCGTAGTCCCGAGTTTTTGTCACGTACAAATAATCGAAACTGGCGGCAATTCACTGGCTGTTCAGCAGCAGAGCGTGTCGCTGTCGCTACTGCTGACTTAAGTTTTCCGGCTTACTATTCCACTGCCATGGCGGCTTGCACTTATCTGGCCAGCACTTTTTCCCGTATTTAAAATGGAAGAAACAATATTTTCCTGACGGGTCAAAACGTTTGCGGGACTTGCTGCGGCTGCGCGATCGCCTGTGAGGACTGCTGTGTCTGGAGCGTGCACTTCGACCAACTTGCATACTCGCAATTTGTTGCTCCAGGCTGCATATTTTTTCCATGAGTGCTGCATAGGGTGTTGGGTTATCACTCACCATTGCGAGTTCTGATCGAGGGTTGGTTTCTACGATTTTATTTGCCATGGCAGCCTGAGTTTCAAGGGTGCCATCACTAACAATTTGTTTTTAATATTGTCTGGCATTTTTTCGAGTCACAGGGTCCGAAGCACTTTATCGGAAATATCTTCCGTACTGCCGAGTGATCACATCTTGCGCAGCAACATGCTAGGCTTCATTTCGCCAAGTTCTAAGCCTGTAATTAATTAAACGCTTAATACGTTTAGTTTCGCTCTCTTTGAAAGTGGCGAGAAGTCGTACCTTTGCTTTACTGTACTTCTCAGTAGAGGAGTCTTTGATGATGTCCCAAATAGTCTCTATATATTTCGGTTCGAGTTGAGCGACGAGATAATTGAAACGTGTCTCTTCCGAGGTAATGCCACTGATTTTAAATTGCGCTTCAACTTGGTAGAACCACATCTCGGGTTTGTCAACCCAAAAAGGAGGAATATTTACACTCACTTTGTTAGCTTCCAGCTTGGTTTCGGATGCTTGAGAAACTTCGTCGCCAGCCATTTTTCAGAGTCCAGGGTCACCAGTTTACTATGACTTTTTTTTTTTTTTTTTTTTTTTTTTTTTTTTTTTTTTTTTTTTTCTGAGTCAGCGTCACAAGAACTTACGTGGTTATATTCTAGATACGAGAACAACTAGCATCTGAGTAATCCAAAATTTTATTGGTTATCCACAAATTATCATTTACTCAATGAACTACTAGTGCAAGAACGATTCGTACTGATGCGACACGCGTGCTTTCGTATATATACAACCAACAATGTGTTGCCAAACTACAGCCCTTCTAAGAAACGCAGGCCTCGCGCCGCACTGATCTCCTGACAATAGATAATCTACCTTAATCTTTTCCTCTCTGTGCTTATTACTTCATCCCCTTCCCTTTTATGTTGTAATGTAAATGTGATGTGATGTGATGTGGAAAAAAAATAAAAATAAATAAAAAAAAATATATAAAATAATAAAAATGAAAATAAAAATTATAAAATAACAAAAATAAATAAAAATATTTATGTGTTGTGGGAAATCCCCCGGTGAACTAACTGTAACCGTTACGAACTAACTCAGTGTCGGTGTCAACCGCGAATGTGTAAATAGTCGAGATGAACTCTCGCTAGCCTTTCTTTTTAAATGTACATAGTTTTCTGTAATTCTTTTTAAATGTATATAAATATTATTCTTTTTTCACCAATCTATTCGAGTCATTAATGCCAAACACGGAATCAAAGTGTTTATGCAAGAACAATAACAGCCCGGCCCGGAACAAACAGACGAGAAGCAGCACCATCGGAATTTTGGAGGTAAGGCCTCTTTGCTTTACCTGTTAATTTAATTGTGCTGTGTTCTCGGTGTGGTCTTTTGCGACAACTGGCATCCCTGCCGGGACTCGGGCTTATATTGAAAATTATTGATTTTTAAACACTTTTGAAATCGAAATCGAAACTTTGTAGTTAAAAATGGCTGATGATGAGATTGCTCGAATAAAAAAGAGAAGGGGAATAATAAGAACGTCGGTTACTAAGCAGATCAAAATTATAGAAGCCGAATTAAGCAAAGAAACAATTTTGGACACTTTAGAAGAATCTTTAGAACTTTTGATTGAACACGCTAAAGAACTAGAATCGCTAGATGGGGAATTGCAGAAAATTATAGATCCTAAAGAAATTGACGCGGACATAAATACATCAATCGAATATAAGGAAAAAATAATTACTTGTAAATTTAGAGCTCGAAAGAAAATACACGCATTACCAGAATCGAAAACGAAATCTGCCAAAATTACACCCGATACCATTCTTAAGAATTCATCACTAGAGAATGAGTTTCAAGATAAAATGCAGATTAAATTACCCAAGCTCTCTATTCAGAAATTTTACGGCGAAATAAGCCAATGGCTTAGTTTTTGGAATTCATTCGAGTCTGCGATACACAAAAATTCATCTTTAGATAAGACAAGTAAATTTAATTATTTGAAGGCCTATTTGGGTGGAACTGCTCTTCATACTGTTGAAGGTTATGCTATAACGCCGGAAAATTATGACAACGCCATTTCTTGTCTAAAAGAAAGATTCGGGCGATCAGAAATTTTGATAAACCAACACATTTCAAATATTTTGGCTATCCCACCATTGAAAAATTCAAGTGATATTAAATCATTTCGAAAGCTTTATGACAGAATTGTAACCGAAACTAGAAGTTTAGAAACTTTAAAAGTTAAACCGAATGATTATTCAGCTGTTTTATGCCCATTGTTATTGAAAATGCTCCCTCATGATTTACTTTTGGAGTTTAACAAAGAAGTGCAAAATTCGAATTATGAAGTAAATAAATTAATAGAATTTTTATCAAAGCAATTGATTGCACGAGAAAGGTCATCCCTTTCGAAAACCGAAAATCAGAATACTTTCCCAGATCGCAGACAGCATTTCCGCTATGAGGAACAAAATGAAAAAAGAAAAACAACTGCCGTCGATCTTTTCAGTTCTGAATTGATAGGCAATAAATTTTCGCCATGTATGTTTTGCAGTAATTATCATGAGTCAGCGGACGATTGCTTACATGCTTTAAATTTAACTATTGATGAAAGAAAAAATATCCTGGTTAAACGTGGCGCCTGCTTTCGTTGCACTGGAAAGCATTTGAGTAAACAATGCCAGAAACGCGTTCGTTGCAAACACTGCAATAAAAGGCATTTGTCGATTTTATGTTTTTATTCTAACAATAAAAAGAAAGATGAAATTTCTAATGAAACCACTGATGAAAAAACCTGTGAAAATAGTGTGTTGACGAACAGTTCTTGTTCAAAGGAAGTTCTTTTACAGACTTTAATTGTATGCATTAATGGGAACAACTCGAGTAATTTTTTGAGGATAATTTTAGATTTAGGTTCACAAAAATCCTACGTCAGTAAGTATGTGGCTGAAAAAATGAAATTAAAGTGTATTGGAGAGGAAACAATTACTCATGGGTTATTCGGAGGAATAGAGAAAAGTGAAAGGCATAAGAAATACTCTATTAAGTTAAGCAACATAGATAAGAGTTTCACTTTTGAAATAGAAGTAATGGATCAAAAGAAAATATGTGCCCCTATTCCTAAATTGAAAAATCTTGAATGTATTGAAGAATTGAAAGAGTTGGGAATATTTTTAAGTGATATTGCTATTAATGAAAACTGTTGCTTATTTGAAAATAATCCAAACGAAATTCATGCTTTGCTAGGAGCAGATTGTGCCAGTAAACTATTAACTGGGGAAGTCAAGTATTTATCAAATGGGATGCTGGCTATGAGAACGAACTTAGGCTGGACAACTCTAGGAAATTCGGGGGAGGAAAAAACGAAGAATTCTAACATTTTATTATCACTTCATGCAACTAGCTTTGACGTATCTGATAATTGGTCTCTTGATACAATTGGCATTCGTGACCCCGAGACTAAGATGTTAAGGTCAGATCTTGAAAAGACAGCAAAAGATCATTTTCTTCAGACTGTTACTAGGGATGAAGAGGGGAGGTATTCAGTTAGCTTACCGAGTCTAGCAGAAAAGAGACCAGCTAGTTGCGTGAAATCTTTGGAACGAACGGGAAGGTTGACCGATTACGAGAAGGTTTTCAAAGACTGGTTAGCTGAAGATATCATCGAGGAAGTTCCTCTCTGTCATGATATTAAAAATGAACATTTTTTACCGCATCTTCCTGTGCTTAAGGACAATTCCATAACAACTAAGGTGAGACCAGTATTTGATGGTTCCGCCAGAGAAAAGAATTTCCCCTCTTTGAATGATTGTGTAAAAGAAGAGCATAATCTCATTGAACTGATACCAACCCTGATGAATAGATTTCGCCTTGAGAAGTACGGTGTAACTGCTGGGAAGCTAAGAAATTCTTTCTACGTCGACAATTGCGTTCTTAGTGTTAATAGCCCGGAAGAATTGTCAAAATTGATATCGGAAGCACAGGCTCTGTTGAGCACAGCCAAATTCCATCCCCGAGGGTGGGAGCTTACCCCTTTAGCTTTTAAAAAGGAAAGTGGAGAAGGCATACCTGTCATTTACTGGTCAGATTCAGCGAATGGTTTATATTGGATCAAGAGAACTAAGACTTGGGCTACATTTGTGTACAATCGAGTTCAACAAATACGAGGACTGAGTAATCCTGTTGATTGGAGACTTGTAGCGGGTCCCTTGAATCCTGCCGACCTCCCTTCACGAGGTTGCAACTCTCATGAACTGTTGAAAATCCGCTGGTGGGAGGGACCAAGATGGTTAAAGTTACCTTCAAATGAATGGCCTATCTCTAAAATTGATCCAGACCTGGAAATTGTTAACTCAGAGAAAAGAAAAACCATCGTGTCAGCCATTAATACCCAAGCAGATACTATCCAATATGCATCTCGAATTTCATCGTATCGCAAAATTGTAAGAACAATGGGTTGGATACAAAGATTTTGTCACAACTGCAAGAATAAAGAAGACAGGAAAAAGGGAAAATTAGATTTAGAAGAAATAGATCGAGCCGAGAAAATAATTTTGAGAAAAGTCCAGGAACAATCATTTGAGGAAGTACGAAAGTTGCATTTACAAACTTTTACAGACGACGATGTGTTGATTAAAGTAAAAAATAGAATTTTAATTGATGAGAAGAAACTGAATATAAGATTTGCGTATAAACAAAAATTACGCCAAGATTTAAGGCTTCGGTTCAGAAGTGAATATTTGGGACAGATAAGGGAATTTTCGAAGACTAGAAAAGATTATTTCGTCAAAGAAGGAGAAATCGTGCTGATCGGAGATTCCAATACCAAGAATATAGATTGGCCGCTGGCCAAAGTTATTAAAACTTTCCCCGGAAAAGATGGAAGAGTACGAGTGGTAGAGTTAAAGACAAAGAATGGAACTTTATTACGGCCTGTCCAAAGACTTTATCCATTGGAGATTAGTGAAACTGAAAGTTCTCCAAAGCTCAACGTAACATCCCCAATTGTAGACGATTACAATGGAGCTTGTCATAGGAATGATCCCTTAGAACCTGACAGTGAACACGAAGAGAATCTTTCTCAGGAACCTGAAGTTCGCCGTTCTCGGTGTGGTCGCGTTCTGAAGTAACCCGACAAACTGAACTTGTGACAATTCCATTTCTTCAGTTTGAGTTTTGGAGGGTATCTCAAAACTCAAAGGTGGGAGAATGTGGGAAATCCCCCGGTGAACTAACTGTAACCGTTACGAACTAACTCAGTGTCGGTGTCAACCGCGAATGTGTAAATAGTCGAGATGAACTCTCGCTAGCCTTTCTTTTTAAATGTACATAGTTTTCTGTAATTCTTGTTAAATGTATATAAATATTATTCTTTTTTCACCAATCTATTCGAGTCATTAATGCCAAACACGGAATCAAAGTGTTTATGCAAGAACAATAACAGCCCGGCCCGGAACAAATAGACGAGAAGCAGCACCATCGGAATTTTGGAGGTAAGGCCTCTTTGCTTTACCTGTTAATTTAATTGTGCTGTGTTCTCGGTGTGGTCTTTTGCGACATGTGTATTTTTTATTATGGAGCAGAAATTGTACCTAACTGTGTTTGATGTTATTAATTAGATCGTAAGACTCCATCTAGTGTAAAACCTAAAAGTGCCTACTAATTATTCTTTTTCTTTCAGGGTATTAATACTTTCTGTTTAAGTATTTTTCAGGTTCTGGACCACAACCACCAGCCTCTTACCCACCTTTTAATGAGCGGCATCTAAATTACTCGTTTCTAAATTTAAAATCATATTTTTTCTTAACAGAGCTCACCTCGCTTACTTCTTACCTTTAGATCGGGGATAAGGCCTTCTGGCTAAGGAGCCCCATAACCGCCCGTAATTATCGGGGAGGCGTGCGTGCCAAATTACATTTTTCTAACATCTTACAGACATTGGTTACAGTTATTTAAAATACCAAAAATATAAATTATTTAGTATAAAAATTAATTAATGTTTATAATGTTGTAACAAATTATACTTTATACATACTTTGCTTACTACATATTTATTACAATTAAACATTCTTTAAAAATAAAATTACATGTTACAATTATTTATCGCCACCAACTCAACTGATAATTTAATATTAGTGGCTTGGCAGGAGCTGCCATCTAGTGGCTACGAATTCTACTAACTCTACTTTGCAATTTATTTGCATAGTAGGTAAGATTCTTTATCTCCTACAAGTTGAATGAAAAAGAGATTATTTTGTCTGATTGGAAGTCGGGTGATTACGAAATCAATCTCCTGTTGGGAGCAGGTTTTTGCTTATGGATAACAAATTTATCAAGTTGGATTCGGTTTGTTTTTCTTAAATACTCGATTATGATTTATTTTAAACAAGGAATGAATTAAAAAATGTAATGCAAACTCTGATACTGTTTTAAAGATTATTTCTTTATATGTTGTGAACTTATCTATTACTGATTTGGGGGATCTCGAAAAAATCGGGATTCTTGACCCAATTTAAAGGTTAAATAGAAATAATGAATATTTAAAGGTGGTAGAGGAATTTAAAAACAACATGAAAATTCAATTGGATGGCAGGTTCGAACTTTATTATCCTTTTAAGTCAAATATAAATGAAATGCCTTCCAATAAAGAATTGACATGGAAACGACATGACAAATGTGCAAACGCGCACAACGGGGTGGGCTTTTACTGGATTATAAAACTGAAAAAAAATCAAGGGTGAAAACGAAACCTCTTATTTTTTTTTTTGACACTCCGACTGGTTGTAAGAACCGATAGTAATACCACTAAAATATAGCCTGTGTTTGGAACTTCGAGTTGGGAAACTGGAAACAGTTCATTAAAGGATTTATCATACAAAGGTCCAAATTTAATTAAACAGATACCTGGCATAATCGATAGGTTTCGAAGTTATCGTATTGAAATATCTGCTGATACGGGAAAGGCTTTCCTCCAATTGGAAATTGCCCCTGAGTATAGAGATTTTTTTTATATTCTTTTACCCTACGAAAAATGAGCAAATTGTGTATCTGCTCGGGTGGTCTTTAGACTGCTACCTGCGGTACATCGACACTTGCTCGAACATGTACCAACTGAAGATTCTAAGATAGCGATAAATTGAAATTTTCCTTTCAGTGGGACACCTGTGAATGATATTAGACAACAAGAAGAATGTATTTTAAAGACTAGGACAATTTTGTCTCAGGGTTGTTTAAATTTCCGAAATCGGGAAAGTAATGTTAATTCTCAGTACGCATCTAAAAGCACAGGAACAGCGAAAATTTTGGGAAATTTACAGGATCTTATAGAGATGTTTTAAAATGCAGTATTTGTGTTGAAGATCTAAAATCTGATTGTGTTGCAAAAAGATCTATTTTAGCAGCTGTTCAGAAATTATTTGACTCATTTTATGTTCCTAATGAGCAAAAGTGCTCTTGTTGGTCGAGATTGTTGGTGCATGTTGGTTTCAACATGCAACCTACTCTGTGAGAGTTATTTTTAACTTTGAGAATATATTGAGAGCGTTAAAAAATGTGTCGTTTGATTTATTTTAAAAACTAACAACACCTTACCCTGCAGAATAAGGATAAATACGCAGCTACACAGCTGACAATCCTTAATTATTAATTATTAATACGTCTAAGATGATTCGCTCCCTAATAGTAATAAGGCAATCTTGAAATAGAATTTTTCAAAATTCTGTTTAAAATGTAAGGTTAAATGACAATCATCGAACTTTGCTATATTTAAACCTCCATGTCTGGGTTTGATCCCTTTCCTTCACCATTCCCCTACTATATTCCACCATGTAGGAATTTGAAACTTTCTTGCACTTTATTTCTTTTTAAAAGTAGAACAGAGAAAAGAGGACTTCAAATTTTTCTGATTTCGATTTTTCGAAAACGTCAGAATTTAAAAATATTTACTCAACCAAACTGCAGCTTGAAACTGCATTGGACATTTTTAATTATAAGAGTAGAAGACATAAAAACAGGTCTTTGGATTCTTTTCTGACTTCGATTTTTTTAATACAACCGAACTTTGATATGTTTAATACCATGGCTAGGTATCATCTAGCCCTACACCTTTCCTTCACCATAAACCAACTACATTCCTCCATATAAAAATTAAAAAAAATTCTTGAACTTCATTTCTTTTTCGAGAGTAGAACGGAGAAAATGAGGATTTTTTTTTTACTTCAATTTTTCAAAATCGCCAGAATACAAAAATATGTACAATACCAAATTGCAACTTCAAACTGTCTTGCTCATTTTTTCAATTATAAGAGTAGGACAGAGGAAAAGAGAACATTGAATTTTTTTTCTGACTTCGATTTTTCAAAAACGACAGAATTTAAATATATTTGCTCCATTGAATTCTAATTTGAAACTGCCTCAGACATTTTTTTTTAATATAGTAATAAAACACAAGAAAACAGGTCTCTGATATTTTTTTTTTTATAACTTCGGTTTTTCGAAGACAACCAAAACCTTTGATATATTTAAGCCTCCATGACTGGATTTGATTCTAGCCCTACCCCTTTTTTCACCATACCCCTACCATATTCGTCCATGTAGGACTTTAAAACTTTCTTCTATTTTATTTTTTTTAAAGTAAAACAGAGGAAAAAAGATTTTGAAATTTTTACTTACTTTTTTAAAAACGTAAGAATTTAAAAATATTTACTCTACCATATTGCAATTTGAAACTGTACTGCCAATTTTTTTCAGTTATAAGAGTAGAACAGAACAGAGGAAAAGAAATCATTAATTTTTGTTTCCGACTTCGATTTTTCGAACTTCATCCTACCCTTACTCTCTTTCTGTTTCCTACCTAGAAACCTTTCTGTCGCCTTTCGCTTTCCCCAACCCCAACCCTACCCCTCTCCGTCGCCCTACCCTATTCCTATCCCCGAAATTACTCCTTTCCTTCATGTTTGCAACGATAGCTTAACATGAACGTTTTTCTAACACACTGAAACTGATAAAATCATATCTACACTTCGCGTGGGTACAGAAACGCCTAGGGAATATAACCATACTGTGTATTGAAAACGATACTGCAAACAGCTTAAACTACAACGTAACCGATTTATAAGCTGACGGTAAAACTAGGAAAATAATAGTATAAATACCTTTTCTCTTTATGCAATATGTAGGAATAAAGTTGGTCATTTTTTATTCTGCAAGTTGAATTCATTCTGAACATATGCTACAGGGATAAACATATATATTTCCCACAACATTTGGTAGTAGGAGGGCAAGTCCGTTTTCTGCCACGGAAGCCAAAAAACCTATTTCCTGCCCTATTGGCACATTCAAACTCGATATCACCATAGCTAGTAAGGCTACAATATCGGAATTTTATGTATAATACATAACATTAAACTATGATTATATATTATCGATTATAATGAGACATATTTCAGAACTGTAATGAGTTGAATTAATAGCAGTTTAATTTTTGTGTTTAGTAACTAGAATGTCTTTCTACATTTAAAAGTGTCTTTATGACCACCTGTGATCCTCTAATCGACTGTAATGAGAATGTCCAAAATACATCTGCGATTTGCAGGAAGCATTGCTGTATAACTTTTGAACACAGTATTCGAATGTAATATCGAATAACTACAACGATTATGAAAGTTTACAATTCAAATGAAATCACTCGATATGTTTCCATGACAAGGGCAAGTAATACATTCTCTTTTTTTTTTCTTTTTTTTTTTCTCATAGTAGTTTGAATGAACGATTGTGATCGTATGAATTCATCAATTTTTGTTGATAGTATTGACTTGATGAAGTTTTTTAGGTGGTGTTTCAAATAGAAGGATAAATTTACGAGAGTGCCTTATTTTACTACGTGTTCATTAATATTTATGTCGCACTGAATTAAGATGAGACATAATTTTGGAAACTAAATATGCTTCACTGATACAAGTGGAAATAGATGTAAAAAGTGGTTTTAGAAATGAACGTAAATCATCAATAAATTAATCTGTACAACTCTTGGTAAAAAATATATATAAACTCGACGTATATTTAAATATTTTTGTACTTTCTTATCACGACATTTTTCTAATTACCATTGAGTTAAATGCGTATTCTACTTATATCCTTTCATTCCTTGTAACATGTCTAAGGTAAGTAATTGTACGATATATTAAAATGATTTGCGTATGTACAAAGCTTGATTTTTTTCTTAGGTTATCAGGTCATAATTACATATTAAGGCGATACTTAGTATTCGTAAGCTAAATATTATGTTGTCTGTGTAAAATGTGCATGCGGTGCTTTTTTTTTCCCCTTGAGCTATAAACTAGTATAAATTCATCATTTATAATTATTTGGTAGTGTTCTCATGAAATAGCATCATGATGAGCAGTTTTGTTTTTTCCTTCAACATTTATATAAAAAAGGTAATATAAAGAGTTATCCTGCTGTTATAAAGTTAATTTAAAATTTCATTTGTTTAACATAAATTTGTATAAATTTTTAATTCTAATATTTTGAATTAAGCTGATAGGAATATTTCAGTGTTTGTGTCTGTAATGTGATATTTAATACTTAGAAACTTCTATTAATTTCAGATAATATTAAAAGAATGTTTAATTTAGTAACTTTCAAAAAATAAGAAAAATACTTTTTTTTTTTCCTTTCTTCAGTTACAGCAGCTACTTCCATTTAAAAATGTATTCCTTATAATAGATTCTGGCATCTTTTAAAAATGTAATTTTGGTATGTGAACTTTTAATTTTTAGATTCATAGTTAATGCATAATCAGGATGCTGAAATATTGCTTTATATGGCTTCAGAACATTCCAAAGTAAAAGATAATTGGAAAAGTGATAGGTCAACACAGACTGGCTATGATGTTATGTGGTAAGTAAATTCAAAGTATACATTAACTTACGGTTAGTGTAAGTCAATAAACAGTGTCTTCATTCAGAAACTTCTCTTTTTGGGTGGGTTGAAGTTTATTGAATAACATCCTCCATACTAAAGTTTTAGATTGATGGAAAGGGGCTTTGGGGAGCCTGCCAACTATTTTCCCATGCAAGCCATCATGAAAAAGAGTAAGGGCAACTCCTTATGCCATTATTAGAAGATTTTGGAGGAAAGGAAAGCACAATTAACAAAATTGTTTACTAATTTAAAAACTAATTTATAACTGAAGGAATATTACAACATATAATGTAGAAAATTATATATAAATTATATTTAGATTTGGAAAGTGTTAAGGAAGCATTTAATATTATATTTTTATCAGCATTTATATATTTTTTTAAATAAATTTAATACTATTGCTGACATTTTGAAGAAATGTAATTTATAATATTCTAATTCATAAAAACTAAAAGGATTTTTCTTTGATGCATTTGTTAAACATACTAAGTTGCTGATATATTATTGAAATCCAACAAAAATTGAATAAAAGTATTGTTTTGAAGCGTATTAAAAAATTATTGTGTCTGTATCACTTTTTCAAATAAATCATCTAGGTTTAAATAACTATTTATTAAACGAGAAAAATATTTTTTTACCTAAAAAATAGTAAATATAGGTTAAACTAAATGTAATACCTAAAATATAGTTAAGAGTTGAGAAAGCATTATCTAAATGGGAAAGAAATTTTCAGTAATGTTATATTAAAAAATCTAAATCATTATTTTGCACTAGGGTTGGCAGAAATATCCACTTAAGGTGTTTAGTTGGTTCCACTAACAAAATTCAGATGCGCTTTTTATAATACAAGATTTAGAATATATTTCAAAATTTCTTAAAATATAGTAATTTATATAAATTGCAGAATTTTTCTGCTGTTTTTAAAATGATTCAATTTTGTGTTATTCCTTATAATTTGGCTTTGTTGTTTATAATTTTACTTTGTAAGCATTTCTATCTATTTTAAAACTAGCTTTAAACATTTTTGCTGTTAATATAAAGAGGCATAACCTAAACTATGTATACAAACTAGAAAATAGCTTAAAAAATATAGTTCATAAAGTTGAAGATATTTATAGTATATGTATGGTATACTATAATTCTTATGTTATAATTCATAATGGTAGAAGACTCATACAGACTAGCCTCATTTCAGTTCAGCACTGGTATTCCTCTGAACCTGGTAAAAGAGGTTCATGCATATTTACGCTTTTATTTTTAATCACATAAACCATCTAACTGGCCCTTGGCCTATAAAAGCTCCTCAAGCAATTTCTCTATATCAGCACGTTACAATTTTCATATAGGAGCTTTTTCTACAATTTCTCTTTCACAGACTGTTTTAAAATTATTTTTTACTTTTCAGTGCATTTATAATTTTTTGTTAAATAAAAGCAATTAAAAAAAATTATTTTTATTTACCAGAAGGCGAAAACATAGCTTATTAAAATTTTATTTATTAATTTTTTACTGGTAGGGTAAAATGGTGTCATATGGTAAAATGAGCTTAAATTTAAAAATACCTTTTTTTCACATTGAGATTGGATATTTTATAAACTTAATTTATTGAAATATATTTAAAGTGGGATACAAATTCTTTCTAGTTAGATTTTGAGATCTTTCAAAATTTTTAATATGCGCATAATTATTTTTTTATTTTTATATGAGCAAATGTGCCCGTACTTTGCTACAGGGCATTTTGTATATTACTTTTAATTAAGCATATTTTTTTGTATATTACTCCGTAAATTCTGCACAGAGCAGTTCAAATCATGGAAGAATAAATATATTTCTATTATAGCATATTTTAATCATATTTAATTCTATATTTCAATTTCCATTAAACCTTAGTTGAACCCAAGTCAATAAGATATGAAAGCATTTCTAGAATAGGCATGTAAAAATTTTATGATAGTTACAAAGAACTTATGCTTACTGAATATCCATTTAAGTAGTTGGCATGGTTTAAATTTATGAATCTACCTGTAATAAGGTAGGTGTGGTTTTTTTTTTCTCAAATTTCTATTTTTCTTAATGTAAAAGATATCTAAAAGCATATGCTGATTTAACTTTTAGATAAGTCATAGTAGTAGGATTAAGCATTCTCTAGCATATATTTGCACTCTGATGAATATAAAAATAACAGTCATGTACTCCTGTCTGACATTCACCGTCAATGTTAATATCTCATCATATACGTTTAATCTGAAAGCTAATTAATTAATCGGATTGTCCAATTCGCCAAAACAATCAAGTATGATGTGTTTCTCCTTTTCCAAACATTTTAAAAATTTGTTATTTTTTATTTTTTCCAAAATATAACCAAATGGTTGCATAGGGTGCTGCTTTTTGGAAGCAGAATTCGTGGGTTCAAGTCTTACTTCTGGTATGGGTATTCATAGCCGTATGTAATCTATTTTAAACAGTACAGACCAGTCTCATTAGTCATCGTGCATAAAACAGTAGCTGGTAGTGCTCCAAACCAAACAAAAAAAAATTTCCTCAAAATTTTTTCCTACTTTCGGTCTGCTCGCTACCGTGTTAGATTATATCTACAAAAAAAATTGATTAGTTAGCACAATAAAAATGATCAGTAATTTTTACTGTGCACTCTTATTTCAATGAAATTCTATGTTAGCAGCAACCCAAAACAAACATGAAGAAATTAGACTGTAGAACTTTCTCACATTAAGGCTATTTTATATAATCCTTTCATAGATTTGTATTTTTTCTTTCCTCCCTATCTCCTTTCCGCTCACAGCAACCTCATATTCTGGGTTTTTCATCTGTCCCACCATCTTTTTCTATCTCTGTCTTTCAACTTTGAAAAATAATTAATAAAATTGTAAACATATGCATATTTGTGGAAAACCTCTTTTTAAAATTGACAGAAAAATGTTCTCAATTAAATCTAAAATTTGATTCAACTTTTTTTTTTTTTTTTTTTTTTTTCTTAATTTAAATTTCTTTATCTCACTGACCTACACAGAAAGTCTGATAAAATAAAAATAAAATAATTTATTAAATTAAATTTTTTTAAATCTATTTTAGAAAAACTTTAAAAGTAAGAACAGATTTATTTTTAGTAGAAAACTTTAAAAGTAAAGACACTTAATAAAACATATTTTCAATGTCACTTAACTGAAAACTTCCTCACTAGTTATTATAAGAAAAAAATTATTCTAATTTTCTGCAATAGTAAAAAAAAAATGACTTCTGTAATATGTTTTTTATGACTTTATCTTAGTATTTCTATTTATAAAATCATTCTATAACCTTTATTTTTTAAACAATCTAATTTCTTTTCATAATTTGATTTTAATTCACTATAAAATTATGAACTTCTTGTCTTTATTAGAACAGTATGCTCCAGTGACTTAAAGAAATATTGTAAATAGTTACATTTCAAAATAATTTTCTATCTTGTATTTGAGTAAAGAGGTTTTAAATCTACTTTATTTTGTTTTAAAGTACTCCAAGAGAATATGATTGTAGCATGAAATTTTCATCAAAGCACATTGAATCTCCTCCACCCAAACCTCCAAGACGCAGATATTCTGATCTTGTTTCTGTGTCATCTTTAGGTGAAAAAAAGTTTTTTTTATTCTTTAAATATTTGTTATTTTTGTTATGTTTTATAAACTTATACAATTTAGCCATATATTGTTTGGATTTAGGTCATATTGTATGTTTGGACGTGAAAAATTTACACTTTTAGCATTGGAATTTGAGCTAATTTTGAAAAAAAAAAAAAAGTTAAACTTGCAGAAAAGTCTGAACAAAAAAATAAATTTTACACAATTTGCAATGCAGAAGTGGAATACATAAGGATTCTCTGCTCGCAGTAAAAGAAATAATTCTCTCAGCACCACAGAAATATCATTTACTGTTATCAACACATGGTTTACGGTTATCAGGAACTTTAAAATACAGCACAATTTTAAAACTTCTGCATATTCTAACAATAACACATAAGAATGTAGAATATATGCAGCAGAGTATGCTAAATAAGACCTGAATTTAGAAGTTCCATTCTTGATAAAAATTTAGTAGACATATTAATAACTAAAACAGTGATACATGAGCATTGTTTTAAACAGACCCTTGATAAAGCATTTCTAACCAAGGCAAAATCAGCCATATACAATAATTTAAAACATATATAAAATTATTTTTTAATTTAATTTTTTATCTTTTGTAAATAGAAGCAATATTCTTCTAGATCTTGTTTTATTCTTCATTCATTTTTGTAAAGTTCTTTTTTAAAGTTTAAAGATTTTATTTGAGTACTGTTGCAATGATACAATGTTTTTTTATTAGTTCATGTGGAAGTGTAATCATATAAGAGATAAAAATAATGTGTGTATAAAATTCTTCATTGGTATTGCTTTCATCTTTCTAGAGGAAAAGAGGGTAAAGCATCATTTAACTGCAAAAAAAAAAATTAAAAATAAAAAATAAAAAAAAAAAAAAATCTATTTTAAAAAAAAATAACCAATAATAAAACTAAAAATTACCTTTTTTTATGTAAAACTGAAATAGAAAATATTTTAACTTGTATACATTAGAACCTTTATAAATTCAAAGAGATTTTTAGATTGTTAATATAAAATATAAATAACAATAATAAAAATAAGTTATAAAATCAGAGTATTAAAAAAAATAACAAAAATATAATATAATGAAAAATTAAAAATTTACTATTAAAAATTAAATAAAAAAAAAATGTAAATGATTTATTAAATTAAAATGTAAAATTTATTTATGTATTAAATTGTTAATTTTTAAGAAATTTCTTGTATATTATTTTAGGTATTTCTAATAGAATGAAGAAATTCGAAAGACCCTAAATTGAAGGAAACATTTATATTCTCGTTATCTTAACCTTAAATAATTTCAAAATCTTTGATATTAATGATGCATCATTTTTTATGAATTCAAGTCAAAAGTCATTTGACAAAAATTGAAAGTTTTTTTATAGAAAAGATACGAAAGTTTATAAATAGGCTAAAAAAAATTTAAGTACAGAAAAATTCAAGAAATTGAATGATTTTGTTTCTGTTGGAGATTCACATTTCAGACCTTTTAACTTTCACCAAATTTTATGATAGCTATCCTGAAAGTTATTTTGAAAAACCTCACATTGTTCACAAAGATTGAAAAGTACAGATTTCAAGAAATTGACTATCCCTTTTTTCAGATGGAGATACAATTTCAGACCTTGAAAAAGAAAATATTGACAAAATCACTAACAGGAAAAAAACCTTTCATGTTTCACAAAGATAGGCATAATAGTGAGTCTATCTGTTGCAGAAGAGATACCACCTTGAAAAAGAAGAATATTGTGACAAAATCACTAACAGGAAAAAAACTAAACTGTGTAAAAATAATGAGTCTTGTGTGTGTTGCAGAAAGAGCCATCTTTATGTTCAAGAGATCAGGATTTTAAAGGAGACTAATGAAAAGGTATGTAAATTTATATTCAGATTTTGAAATTGAAAGTACAATAGAGTTTCAATTATCTGGACCAGGCATTTATAATTCATAGGAAATTAATCTTATTTCTTCTAAAGAAAACAAAGATTCTTTATATTATAGCTCAATCTAAATATATTCTTGTATGTACATCTGTTGTTTTTACAAACACTTAAGGTTTGTCATAGTTTTGGACAATTTTGCACAAATATTTCTTAATATGGAATTTGATATTTAAATCTCCTCCACCCTGTCCCATGATATCACCCGTTAGTATATACCAACCTTTCTGATGAATGACACTTTTTAAACTGGGTACAAAATATTAGCTCATCCATAAATTAATAAACAGTAATTAGGAAAATAATAAAACCCACAATGTGTTTAAATTGTGTTATGTCCTATAAGCCATGTGATTCTTTCTCTCTCTTCTTAGTTAATATATGTATTCTCTGGTGCTCCTTGCTGTTAAGGGTCTTGTCCCATCAATTTTCTGTCCATTTCCTACATTAGGTCTTTATTATCAGGCTATCTTTTCTGAAACAATGGAGAGGTTCAGCAGACTATCAAGAACTTGCTTAAATTCCTGGGCACCAATTCTTACGAAAATAGTTTCTTAAACTTAGATTCATAATACTGCAAATAATCATGTTCATAATTTTTTCATTGTTTATGAACATAAAAATATTTCTTTATCATATCAGTTTTCAAAGTTGTTGTCTTATGCCACTTGGTCAAACCAAGCACGAATAAGCCAGAGGCCACTCGTATTAAGGCAAAGGGGTGCACCTTTTGTTTTTAATGAGCACAAAGGTGAAAGTATGACTTATACTCAAGTGGATCCTTGTAGTTTTGAAGTAGGGACCACTCAGAAGACCCATAGGATTGGTCTGCCACCCCCAGAGGTATTGATTAAGAACTTGGAAGACATTGTGACCACGAACATATTTTATGTTCCCCAGTCACCTTTAACAAGTGTTTTTAAAGTACTAGTATTTAAACAAACATAAATAAAAATACACTTATGTTCAAAATTAAGTGAAATTTCAAATTTAATCAATTATCTACAAAATTACTGGACCAATTTTAATAAAATTTGATATGTATGTACAATACAAAACAAATAGCCATTCAATAGTTTGAATACACACTCATGATAGTCTGTGTTGACATTCATTGGCATCTGAAGGTATAAAACACTGTATACATAATTAAACAAAAAAAATTGAATTAATAGGGAGTATGGTCCTCTGTTATAGATATACAGGCCTTTTAGGGTGCTATGAAATATGGCAGTTTATGAATTCCTGTGGCAATTGATTCCCCTCATTTCGCTACACTGTTTTCAGGACCTGGATGGTTCTCAGAGGTGGGGTTGCTAGTTGTATTTGTCCGCCCCAGAGCTCCTAGACATGTTTTATAGGGTTCAGGTCTGGAGATTTGCTTGCCTGATCCATCCGGCAAATATCCTCCCTTTCTAGAAATGTTTCTACCAGAAGACCTGTATGTGGCTCATTATCTGCCATTAAAATGATCTCAGGGCCAACTGCACCTTTGAGAAGGCAAACATAGGTCTTCAAGACTTCATCCCTATACCTTACAGCAGCCTCATATTAGGCTTCTTGCAAGCAACTCTCTGTCCTAAAGTCGTCTGGAAATAATTTCCCTTTAAACTCTGGTTCCTGTTATCAAATACAAGTCATAAGAGAGCCAAGAAGCGGTAGCTCCCCTGTTATGCAACATTTATGATAAAAGCATTTTCCATTGCATATTTTTTAAAAATTAAGTCAATAAGATCGATTAAAGTTGTACACTCTTACCAACCTTATAAGAATTCATAAGGGTGATTAATCATTTAAGAACATAACCTGAGTTAATTTGTTTCACATAATGCATGCAATATCCTAAGAACAACACTCTGATTAACTTAACATAATAAATCTTGTTGAAGCATCAGCAAAACTATTTTTGAATAAAAATGAAACATTTAATTTTTTTTCCATATCATTTAAAAAAAATTTTGGTCTTTAATTTTTTTATTTCATTAGTATGAAATTAATTTATAAAATAGATATAAAGGACATAAATAACTATTTTCATAATAAAGATTCATTCTATTTCATATTGTTAAAAAATTCTTGATTTTATAATTTTTATTTAAAGGGTATTGCTGGTTCTTATTTTAAAAATTTGATTTTAAAAAATTCTTTTTCAGATTTTAAAAAAATTTGTTAATTGTGGTCATTAAGATTATTTGTATTTATTAGCTTTTTTTTTTATTTTAAGCTATGGCAGCATCTTTGTTCTCTACTACGCCATGTTGAAAGTATGAGAAAAAATACTTTTGATGAGTCATCAGATATTTCCATTTCAGGTAGTTACAATTTAGTTTTAAATACATTTTGATTAAAAGATATATATATATATGTGTAATGTAAAAATTTTATACTTGCCACTGCACAGTGATAATAGCTATTTTTAATTGCCTGGACTTACTAAGCAATGATAATACGCTAAGTAAATTGCAGTCATTCCATGAAAACAGCAGGAAAATCTGTGGGAGAACTTTAACTTTATTTGAGACTAAAAATGGTCACTTTACCTGACAAGAGCAAAACACCGAGTGATAACCACACACACACTTTTGTTACAAATTTCACCCAACATCAAGTAATCACACAGAGAGTTTTAACCATGAAACCAGCAGCTTAGTCAGCATTATTGTCAGTTAAAATTTAATTTTGATCATTTAAGTTAGCTTGAATATGTGGCCAGTATACAGAAAATAAGCATTTATTACAGAGTTGGCTTTGGGAGACAGGTAAAAAGAATAAGTCTGTGAACACTCCTTTGAATAAGACATTATACTGGTGGAAAAATAAATATAAGAGAATGAGAAGGGGAAAAAGAGAATTTGATATACATTTTAGATGTAATAAGGATATATTATACATATATATATATATATATATATATATGTGTAATATTTTAGCCTAGCACATCTAAATTACTTTTCTCAATTTTAGATCCATTTCATTATATAGAAATGAACCTTTCTTCAAGAGCTCTATTTCTTCCATTTTCCCCCATTAGTAAAATCTTGCAATTTTTACTCTTTTGTTCATTTCCAATCTCACTAGACCTGAGATCTGTGTTGACCACTGGTTTGAGTGAGCAACTGGCCAGCTATCAATGCTGTCTTACTTGAAGGAGTCAGGTTCCTATCAGTTTTCTGTTCAACTGACTTTGCTGGCAAACATATGCAGTAGTGCTACTCTATTTAAGTTTTAAAGTCAATAAAGTGATGTATTAAAGGGACTCTGTTATTGTCTGCTTTGTCTTTGTTGAGCCTAGCCCCAGTAAAACAAAATTTGAGCTAGTTTCTTTAAATTTTCAGATAGTTTTGGATAGACACCTAAACTTTAGCAGACAGTGAATGATTTATGCCATCTGGCATCACTGTCAATTCAATAATGTACCATATATATTTATATAAATAAATAAATTCTATGCATTAAACACTGAAATTTTTTACATTTATAGTATAAAAGAGTAATATTTTCATTTATTGTATATTGCAAGAAATTATTGCTCCCTATTATGATATTACATCTTTTTGCTCTATAGGTCTGTTATCTAGTGTATATTATGCGCAAAAAGCCCGAGACCGTGCGATGGATGAAAGATTAAAAATTGTACTGGAGGAGAGAGACAAAGCAATTCAAGACTATGAAGATTTAATTCAAGTTATGACAAAGTGAGTGGATAATCAGAAGTTTATGAAACTCATAACATATACTAAATATTAAATGTTTTAGATGTTAATAAATGCATGTTCTAATCTGGTCAAACAGATAAATTAATGTTATAGCTACATTTCTATAATTTCTAAAAGCTCTGAAATGATATCAAATTCTATATTTAATAAAATTACTGAATATAAATGTGAATCTCTTAGGAATTGAATTGTATTTTTATCAGGGTTTGCATTAATGGTTTCTCCCTTTCAAGATTTTTTACAGACCTTTGTACTGTTTACTACATGACTATTTTAATATACACTCATAAAAAAAAAATAAATAAAAGACGTATGAAGAAGGAGTTATTTGAATGGGGTGAAAATTTGTAGATGTGGTATACATGTACTAAAAAACAATGATTACAATTTGAGAAAAATTGGATGATTTATTCAAGTGATAGAGCTTCACAAAGTGAAAACTCAATGCATTTGTCTACCTTCGGCCCTTTATGCAAGTAGTTATTTGGCTTGGCATTGATGTGAAACATAGTTACTATCTACCTATGTACACAGAATGAAATTTGCAAAGAATTTATGACCTGGAATCAAAATTTCTCCTTTTAAGTATTCTACCAGTTGTACAGATACAATGTGCTGCAATAGCACATATTCATTCATTTGTCCCCAAGCTTTAAAATTTGCATTTTCCCTCAAAACTTGTATGCATATCAATTAGTGTCCAATTTGCATTATATCTTCTCAATCCATCTAGGTGCACCATTTTTTTTTTAAATTATTATTTATTTTGGTATATCAGTAGATTATAGATTTGCTAATTTTAATTATCAAAACTTGATGTTTAGTACATTCAAATTCAGTTTGTTAAACAAGTGGATTTATTTTCAGCAATATCTGTAACATTTTTACTATAATTTTTATGTAACAAAATATGTATAATAATGCTTAAAACACTTTGTTTTTGTCAAAAACAAAATTGATTTTTGACGTAAAGCTCAATAAAGTTAGGGTTTATCTCGTAAGGACCCTAAAAATTTGGATTTTTCAAACGCCAGTTTTCATACATAGAATACTATTCATCTCTTTAGCCCTAAAACAGTATTCATCTCTTTAATCATTTCAGCAGAATATATATATATATATATATATATATGTTGATGAATATCTCAAACCTGAATAATTGCAAGTTCCTGGCCGTAAAATGTGTGAAATTCAAGTAAAATTTACATTAGTTTTAAATTGGAATCCATGTCATATGTTCGGTATATTTATCACTGTGTGATCAGTGACAAAGAGAAAAATTGTATTCCTGAAAGTGGATCTTTCTACTGACACATTTTGTTATACTTTGCTACTGTTTTCTGTATTTAAAAAGTTGAGTAGATATAAAGTACTAGTTTGAACAGTATGATGTAAAATGTCATACTAGGCCATGTTTTTTTTAGACACATAATATAGCTATTAGAACTTATACTTGTACTTAACTTGTACTTAACTTGTAATTCAATATATTCCCAACATTCATAATTAGGGCTTTTTTTCCTTGATATAAATGAAGCCAAAAAATAAATTTCAAATCAATTTTAAGTGATTTTTTATGTTTCTGGGAAAATGTCATAAAGCTATTTTCATGGTAAAGGTGTAAAACTATTTTTCAAAACATTTTTATGCATTTTTGATTATTCTTTTCATACAGATATTTATCTTTAATCCCTCAAAGCAATAGATTTGATAAATACGGTATCAGAAATTATTTTTTAATTTAAAACTTTGGTTCATTGCTGAGAAAACTAAAGATTGGTAAATGAAATATCACATGTAGGATGTCAAACAAAAAACTGTCAAATAAAACAAATTAACTTTTTAAGAGGCACATTTTATGCAGGGTGCCTATATGGAAAATGTCACAAAAAAGTGAATTTAAACAGAAACAAACACCATCTATCAATGTGACCATTACACAGAATGTAAACACAGTGATTATATCAAAAGCTATTGGGTTTTTAAACTTAGTAAAGTGTTAGTGGTAATATATAAGAACTTTTTACATATATTTGGCTAACAAAAACTTTTGAAATATCAATTCTACTCACAAATGGTTTATAGGAGTGCAATCTTTGCCTCATTTGAACAATAAAAAAATTGTTCCAAGAATATATAAAGATTCTATGTATTTTATTAACTGTCCTCAAATAAGGTAATTCAGCATTAATGAGCTAACTTTTTTAATTTTTAAAATTTGAGAAGGCTCATATGAATGTGACAATGCCTCATATGCTTATAATTAAATGTCTCAGTGTACTGTGTACTTTATAATTGATTTGAGTGTACTTTATATTATATTTTAATATATATATTATTATATTTTAATTCCTATTATACTATTATATTTTAATGAATAAATTTCATTTTTAGGAGCTTTGATCATGCAACTGAAGAAGAACCAGAAACGGTAAGAATTAACTAACATTTATTATAGTTTAACAGTATGTTAGTTGAAACTTCTCTATTATTACTGTGATTTGGTATTTGTTGGGTCTCTTAAGATAAATCACAGCAATTGGGAACATTTATCAAGAGCTGTGGTATGAATAAATGAACTCACCTTAGGGCAGCTCTTGGGAGATTCCCCAAGAGCAGGGCACTGTGACCAGAGGTCTATTGTACCCAAATTGAGGAAGAATAAAGACAACCCAAAAGCCCTTAGGACAGAAGGCCACAAGCTGAAGTAAATCTTAGCAGGTAACTGACAGGAATGCCCTGCAGCTCAAGAAGGGGCAACGAACGTGCTCAAGCCTAAGAGCCAAGAAATACTTGCAAATCATATAAAATGTAACAATCAGTCTCCTCACGACACAAGGGATCAGAATTGATTTCCACAATGATGAGATGCCTGTTGAGGGCACAATGAACAGTAAGAAGACCATCTGCCTTTCTATAAAGCGACAATAGCTCCTTACTATGCAAACTGGGGCTGTCATGGTTAGGCTCTTTAGCTTGCCCCTGACCATTCCCAATAAGCCAGTTGGAATACTAAAGATACCTTAAATGACTAAAAACAGAATTCCTTACCAATACCAAGGACTGGCTCAGGTCCAGTAAAAGAAATGCTGGACCCTTTCCTAGCTAAATCATCAGCATATGACCAGGGACCCAGTAAATATTGACCTTATTGTATGGAGCAAGGTCACAAAGATACTCAAAACACTCTCAAACCAGAGCAGAGGTAACACTACACCTCAACAGGACTTGAAGTGCAGCGTGACTGTCAGAGCAGATATGAAATGTTTCCTTACGCAAACTCCTGCCAAGGCAAGTCCTACAACATATATAGATTGCAAAGACCCCAGCTTGAAAAACAGTAGAAATGTGGTATACTGAAAGACCAGACAGCTAATAATTATGATACATATCAGCAAATATTTTAACAGCTAAATTTTTTTGTTTATTAATCTTGTAATTTTTATTTTGAATAATTTTACAGCATAAGAAATGATGCAAGATTTTCTAATAAAACAAATACGTTAAAATATGTTTTTTCCCCAATCAGCAAAATTATTTTTAAATTGAATATAAATAACTCAATCACATTTATGAAATAAATAGAAATGTTAATAGTCAAGTAGTTTGTACATACAAGCAAAATTTCAAGGGTTTTAATTTATTACCTAATTGCATATTATTAAAAGTTACTGAGAAATAGAAGTTTAAAAAAAATATATTTATCAAAAATATTAATGAATATTAAAACATTTCTCTGGAAGCAATAGTGTTAAAGGCAATATTTTCAGATTATATTTATGAGCAAATATAGTTCTTAAAATACTAATGAACTGCTTTATACATCTTTTGGTATTCTATTGTAGGTATCATACTATTAGTCTTTAAAAAATGTTGTATCTGTTCACTTCATCAAAGTAGTATCACTATATAGCAATGTTAATTTGGAGATATTTTGTAATATTGTCCAGCCATATACACAGACATATATATATATATATATATATATATATATATATATATATATATATATATATATATATATATATATATTATTTGATAGTGTGGGTTAAGGAGAAGTTTTAATAGTAATTTGAATTTTTTAGACATTTTCATTGAATAGTTGTGATTTGTTTATTGTATTTGCCTCATAGCATATGGATTGGTGTAAAGAATGAAAATATATACATATATACACTCATTTTTGTAGATTTGTTTTGATTATTCTCACGAGTGTCAATTTCTCCCTAACTATACAGGATATCCAAGAGCTTATTTCTGATATTGAAAGCACCTGCAATCCGTCCAAACTCCTGAAAAATCAGATATTGCTTTTTACTCAGATATGTAAATCCAAAGGAGTGAAACAAGACTTCAGCTTTCAGCAGATGAAAGAACTTGAAATGGAACGTGATGCTGCAGTAGATAAGGTTGATTTTCTATAATATTTCGAAGAAAACCCCAATATCGAATAAGTATTGGATTGGTGATTAGATACTTTTAGAACTCATCTAATGCTAAACATAACACAGGCCTGCGATGAAAAAAATACAAGGGATGTGACATCTAAACTTAACGTATTTTTTAGTACTGATTTTGAAAAGAATCATTAAAAATGTCTATCACGTCACATTTTTTTTGAAAAATTTAATTTTATGTGGTTTTTTATAAATATTTCTCACGTATTTTGCTTTCATACTTTCCTTCGTGTTTTGACATTTTACCGTGATGAAACCCTCAAAATTACCTTTCTGTGGTAAACTACAACAGCGCAGTTAGTATTTTAGGGCTTTTAAAGCTTCAATGTTGATCCAGATCACCAATTAGACAGATTCCTGGAAGCGCGTGAGCCTGGGAAGAGCCTAGGAATGCGCAATGTCCCTCTTCATCATCCCTCCCTCCCGTCGCAATTGCTGTTAACCTATAGTGACGTTCGAATCCTTATCAGTGACCTCATGTAAGCACCAGTACTTAGTCTGTAAAAGCGGTAACTCATTTATTAGGCTCCAGATTGAAAGAAAAAAACTTATTGGCCAAAGGAACTACTTTTTATTGGTACAGGAATTGTGAAAAGGAATTTATTCAGTATTTTGACGAAGACGAGAACCTCATTTATTGCTCAGATGTTCCTGGATGAGAAAATTTAAGATTCCCTACAATAAAGATGAATGGAGGCTTTTTATAGATTCGTGAAAAAGGAACCTTAAAGCTGTAGGCACCAAAAATGTAATTCGAGAAAGCTTAGTTGATCAAAAAAAAAAAGATATTACTACCCCCTTGCACATAAAATTAGGTGTTATGAAGCAGTTTGTTAAGGCTTTTCCAAAAGATGGTGAGTGCTTTAAATATATATGTAAAAAGTTTCCTGGATTTACTGAAGCCAAATTGAAAGAGGGAGTCTTCGTAGGACCAGACATCCGAAAACTTATTAGAAATAACAAATTTGAGACAACTATGACATTAAAGAAAAGAGAAGCTTGGGTTGCCTTCAAAGATGTTGTGGAAAAATTTCTGGGAAATCACAAAGATCCTAAATTTAAAAGAATTGTTGGCAACATGCTAGAAAAATTTCAAGTGTTCGGCTGCTCCATGTGTGTAAAATTGCATTTCCGGCAATCGCATTTGGACTATTTTCCCGAAAATTTAGGATCCGTCAGCGAAGAACAGGGAGAAGGTTCCACCAAGACATGAAGGATATGGAGAGAAAATATCAAGGTAGGTGGAATAAGAATATGCTTGCCGACTATTGTTGGATGTTAGCAAGAGATGAAGATAAGATTGAACATAAAAGAAGAACGTCAAAAAGAAATTTTAATGAAAGAAATGTACGTAACTAAATTTAAATGTCTTTGTTTCGTATTGAGTTTCAAATATATTTCAAACTTGCATTTATTATATATAAACCTTAATAAAACGTAAAAACAGGTATTTGGGATTTTTCTAGGACTGTTTTTCTTATAAAATTAATGTAAAAAATTTAATAACGAGGGAACTTTTTGTCTCGCCTTGGTTCAGCTCATGCATTCTGGTTACGATGGTTTTCATTCTTTATATACAAAATGTATACATTTTTAATTTTAATTGTTGTTTAAAAATTAATATGCCTAATCATAAACAGATTAAATAAACTTACATGAATAGATAAAACCCACTGTTGCTAGTCAGTACAAGCTAACAGTTCGAGAGCATTTTTTCCATATAGGATATTACCAGTAATATGTACATCAATTTTACAAAAAATCGTGTCGTGATGGAAAAAAATGGAGGTCATTTTCGAAATCAGCATACCAAATAACTTAAAAATAAGAAAAATGTTCTCTTGTATTTTTCAAAAATTTCAATTTCGCAGGCCTGTGTAATTATTCTCTATGAATGCATATATATATATATATATATATATGTATGTAATAAATTATTTCCTCTAGTCACAATAATTATGTAGTCCCTATTGTTTTTACTTGTCCAGGCTACTGGGCAAGGAGAAAGCTAATTAGCTAACAGTAATAATGAATGATGCAGTCTGGCCACATTGAAGAAACAGCTCAAGTCTAATTAAAACTTTATTTTAGAGCTGCTAAAACAGAATCTTTAATAGTCAACGACAGACAAGAGAAAGACACAAAAATCACTCTGCTAAAACAGAGGTGCACTCAAGAGCAAAGACAGAAAGAATTTTCCCAAGGTAGAAGAAACTCAGCAAATGAAGTGTTAAAATCAGGAAAAAATGTGGTGCCATTTGCTGGTAACAGCTTGAAAACTGTTGAATAGACAGAATATTTAAATCTAAGATAGAAAGCTTTGGGAATTGTATCAAAAGAATTTTAAGTCAAAGAGACTCCTTTGATTAAGACATTTAGAAGCTGGGAAAAATATTTTAAGGAATTAGAATTTGAGAAAGGTTTTTAAGGAAATATTAAAGTTAAATAATTTTGATATTTTACATATATATGTAAAAGACAGCCTTTATATTATGACAACCCTATTAATAACATGTCAGACCACCTTTAGCCCTCAAAACTGAAAGCATCCAGCATGGCATTTACTTCAAAAGGTGCTGCTAGGTAGTTTTAGGTAACTGGTACCAAGCACTCACCAACTGCTTTTGTATTTCCTGCACATTTTGAGGGAGTACCATGGCAACACCCATTTGGTTTTCCAGGTAGGACAACAAATGTTCTATTGGATGAATGTGAGGTTAATTTGGAGACCACGATATGACTTGAAAGTCACAGGTATGTTTCTTGAACCATTCCATGATGATTGAACCCTTATGGTATAGTGTATTATTCTTTTGGTAAACACTAACCCCCACCAGAAATACTGTTGTCATGAATGGGTTAACCAGGTCTGTAACAATGTTCAGTAGTGTACAGATGTCAGGGATTGTTCTATTGGGATTATAAGTCCTAATGTGCTCCATGAAAACATTGCCCACACCCTAATACAGCTAGCAATGACGTGCTGTCAGTGCGGGGACATGCTTCAGCCTCCAGCTGCATAGGTCCATATGCAGCAGCATTGTACACTGCACAATGTGTTGAGAAATATTGTCTGGGACACTACTGTTGTAGCTGGTGAGGATTTCGGCTGTTGTAGCTCTTTGGTCAGGGCAAACAATTTGTAGCTCTCCACTCTCCTGTAGAATCAGTAGACAACACACTACTGGTTGGTGACTCGTTTCACCATCCATACGCTACTTGATATGGGTTCACAACAACTGTATGTGAACAGCCTGCTAAATGCACTGTTTCTGATATTCATGTTCCCAGTTGCTGAATCATAACAGTTTGATGTTTATCTAAATCCAATAAATCAGCTGCTTTTTCCATTTTGTCGCCATGTTTGGAAAAACAATGCATAGCTGCTTTATGTACTTCAACATCAGTTTTTGATTAATTTATTTAAAATTTTAGTAAAATGTTAGTGCTACTGTTTGTTGAATAATCTGTAATTTTTATAAAATTTGTTTTAAAATCATGTGCATACTAAAAAAAACATTGGGGGAGGTGGAGACACTTTTATATAGACATCTATTTAATCCTGATTAAATGTTCCTCTTTTTTTTATAACATGTACACAACCGTTTCATAGTTAATATCTATATTTGATGAGATTTTACAAATTTTTTGGAACAGGTTGAATCAATTTTTGCTTTTATTTTTCTGGGTCTCTAAATCAATTGGTAACTCTTAAGAATTGGTGAAAAAAAAGAATGGATTCACTACTCGTGGTTAAACTTTTCAAACATTTCATCCAGGATTTCTGTAGACAATCAAAAAAATATAAAAATTATAAAGTGGTTATAATGCATATATATATATATATATATATATATATATATATATATATATATAGCCAGATTCATACATTACATATATATTTATACATACATATATATGATTATATATATATATATATATATATATATATATTATAGATTATATATATATAATATATTGTGGGCATATAAGATTCATTAAGTCAAAATGTGTTATTTTTAGTTTGGTTATTTCTTTATGTTCTGTTTCTTCACTAAATGTTATTGATAAATTTTCTGATATATTATGGCAATTAACTTATTACCAGAAATAACTTAGACACTTTTAGTTTTACAAATCTAACTAATAAACAAGAAGCTTTGTCTAGCTATCTCAAAATATGATATTTCTCCCTTTGTCAGTATTCTTGCCAATGTTAAATTAATGCATAAATATGTATGTATCAGAGATAATTGTGCTCCAGGGATACCCTAGAATTCCAGGTTTATTCAGTAAAGTTTCTGAGTTTCAAAATAATGTTTCCTTCCTGGTTGAAAAATTGTCTTTCATGCCAGTCTGAATTTATTAAACAGGCTTCTGTTACTTCATGTATTTCATGTTTTGGCTGCAGAAAGTGAGTATTCTATTACAGTTAGCGTACCTGGTCATTGAAGGGGATAAAAGAAAAGAGAGGATTCACTGAACTATGAGCTTTTACCTTGGAACAGGTGTTGTTGATTTACTCGTGTGTTTTTGTGGGAGAGGGGGATAATGAAGGTATATTTGAATATTTGAGTGGTCAGAAGAAAGCAGAGAAAAACCAGTAGAAGTTCTTTTGACTATAGAGGATAGATTTGGCTGCTTGAGATGTGTTATAAGTTGAAAGAAATAGTAAGTCTAAAATTCCATCATTAGTTTGATTCCGTTTTTACTGTTAGTTGATATTGATCTTAGCCACTTCTTATAATGTTGTCCAGCTAAACATGATTAGGGTTTTTTTTTTATTAATTTTTTTAGAATTTTTTCTTTGTAATTGTTTTCTAAAATAATAAAGTATTTAACTGTAAAGAATGATATTGCTGAACTTGATAAAGGGTGATAAAATAAGTTTAGATAAGAATAGGGTTCACAAAAGGTTTAAAAAATTTAAAAAATCTAGTATGGTGCCAAAACATAGATGTTTCAGGCATATATTTTTGCATCTTATGCAACACTTTAATTAAATATAGTGAAAAAATGATTCAAGTTTCTTTTGAATCATTCTGGAACTTTAGTACACATGAAGTCAAAGGATTTTGTGAAAAATTCGCAAGTATTGCATTCATTTTTTTGCAGGCAGTAACAATATAATATTTAGTGATTAAAGCCAAACTGTAGATTCAGCAACTAGAAAAGCTGGGGCTGAAGTGTTGGTGCTTTTATTTTTCAAGCATTTACTCTCTTTTTCTGTAGCACTTCATGCTATTGAGTTAGCTCAATGTTTTGCAAGGGATTGTTCTCTGAATTTATTACAACTTAGTAGAACTATTGTATCATACAAATTAAAATATGACCACAAAAGCTATTAAAGATGAGCATATTAGAGTATTAAAAATTTCTTTTTTTTTTCTCTCAACATCGATGGAAGCACAAGCAGAGTATCTGATAATATTTTTGCAATTTAACCCAATACTTTAAATATTAATTGAATATTAAAATAATTCATACTTTAATAATACTGTATACTTTATTAGTTTAATACTTTAAATATTAAAATAATTCATTTGAAAGAAGAAAAGTATTAAATTGCAAAGAAAAGTATTAAGACATTTTTCATCGATAAAATTATCAATTTCCAATTCAGGAGCTTTATGTAAAGCCATTGGTGTTCTTTTTTAAAAAAGCAAACACCTAATGAGTGGTCCCATTAAAATAGCTTAATCTAGTGCTTATTGTACCGGAAAGCAGATTATTTAAAAAAATGTATTTGATATTTATGATTTAAAAATCTGAATCAAAGAAAGCTAATTTGTTCATAAGAGGGAGATTCATTAAGAGAAATTTGTACTGAGTAGGGTGCTATAATTCGATACTTGAATTTTTGGGCTCAAATCCTGCTGGTGGCATAGAGGTTCAGAGCCTATCAGGATCAACTTACACAGTAGGTCTCAGTCTCATTAGCCCTTGTATAACAAAACAGCAGATTGTAGTATTCCAAATCATAAGAAGTTTGGTAATTTCGTCATTTTAATTGTTAAAGTAGATATTTTGCTGCTTGAAACTTCTAACAGTATGCTAAATCTAGTATTGATAACAAACAGTTAATTATTTGTTACATGTAATTTAACGTTTTCTAGTTTCAGGTTTTTATTTAGTGACACAATCACCCCTCACACAGAGAAGTTAAATTCTAATTATTTTTTTGTGGTAGGTTCACCAACTAGAAGAGGAAGTGAAGGATTTGAAGATGTCTTGTGATATATGGCACTGCGATAATAAGCACTGGGAGTACTCCATCTTTGTAAGTTATAAAATCAAGTCCAGAAAACTTATTTTGCCACAATAAACTATACTATATGATAGCATTGTGAACAGTCATTTATTTTGCCTTTGGATTTGTAGAACATTTTCAAGCATCAGCTAGCATTGCATGAAGTTGCAATTAATCTATAAAGGTCATAAAAATGTTTTCTGACTTATACATACAAGATGTATGTGTATATATATATGCATGCATATGAAGAAACTAACATATTTATGTATTATATTTTTACAGTGTAAGCTCATTTATATGAAACCCACTTTTACAAAATATACAGTTATACTTTTCATGCCCCTCAAAACTCCCACAAGCGTTATATACATAATTATTAAATTATATAAAATATTTACTTACATGGAGGAATGTTCAATCTGCTACATGAATTTTATTCAGCTTTACAAAGGGAATAAAACTTTTTTGTGAACAGTTCCTTTGCCATAATCAGTCAGTTATGTTCAATATATATATATTGTACAGGAAAATTGACTATTATTACTGTTATGTTTTTCTATTAATATTTTTGAATATCTCTGATAATAACTAATTTTTATACTAACCACTAACTTCTTCCTAAAACCATTGCTATCTAAAAAATGCTTTATTTATTCTATAGATGTCAGTGAATAAGAAATAGACATTTTCTTTGGAAATAAATCATATATCATGTAGATAATAAATTAGTGCAGCGAATGAAAATTATTTATTGCTTTTAAAGACCAAAATAAACAATTCTAAAATTTGTTAATCAATAATCATATTTACATAAATGCTTTGCATATTAACTTCTCTCTTTGGTTTTTTCATATTTTCTTACAGAATTTTTATTTGCTTTATTCTTCAAAAAGTATAAAGAGTTTATATCTATGTTTTCTGTTTCTCATAACTTTTACTATTTCTATTTAAAAGTATTTTATAAAAAACATTCATTGTATATTCATTGTATATTAGTTATATGTATTTAGGTTTGTGTTTACTTAATACAGAAAGTATCTGTATTCCTCTTCTCTTTTTATAAATGATGTTCTACTGAGTGTATATGTATATAAGAGATTTATAACTAGAGCGAACCAAGTTAGTTTTTTTTCTTTTACAGAATAAAATCATTTACCATTTAGGATTTACCTTTTTCATTTAGGATTTTAACTTATTTCATATGGTATATATGTTAAAAATCACTAGTTTAAATATTTTTTAAAATTACTTTCAATTACCAAGAATTAATTATGAACCAGAAACTTTTGAACTTGATTTCTCTATATTTCTTCAAATGAACTCAGTTCACTTTGTTTGGGTATGTGAAGCCCAAGCAGAAAGTTTTACAGACTTCTATGTTAAAAGTGAAAAGAAGTATTAGGAAATGACATTGTGAGTTGGGATAGGGAAGGAATTAAATCCTTTTAATGAGCCAGTTATCATGTCTCGCAAGAAAAACTAAGAATCCTTATAATCTTTCGGCTATTGTATACAATTATTCCATTATGAATATTTTAAACTCTTTCTTATGAAAAGTTATATACATGATTTCCCCGATTCTTTTACTATTCAAGTGTAAACAAACAGTGCTTTAACAAATCATTAGTTGTATGTTTGTCTGTTGCCTGTATCAGTTCTGACTTTAAGATGAAAATAAAGGATTTTGATAAGTATTTTCCTAATCTTAGAGTGAGTGAGTTGCATTTCACGACATAACTGCAGTTAAATTATGTTAAAAATTAAAACCTGACAAATAAAATATATGGCTTATTTCTCCCACACGATTAGTGAAGAATAATTTTACCAGTTACATATATAAGGTTTGTTTCTGAAATTTTCTTAGTTTAAATGATTAGCATATTGAAATTTTATTTGAATTTTAAAAATTTCTGTACCATAACTGTGTTTTTGCTAGATTCGTTGTTTCTTAATGAATTAGTCATAATTTTTTTAAATGAAATTTATTTTTGAATTTTGATCTACCACATATCTAACTCTTTTTAAATACATATATTACAAAAATAGTGCTACATTTTTTAGAAAAGTTGGCCAATGAAACTATCCTAATGTTTCGTATAAGTTTTCAATTTTTGTCATATTTTCTTCTAATTACTTTCTTTCAGGAAATTTTGAATCAAGTTATGCATCAAAGAGATGGTATTTTATCCCAGATGGATAATGGTTTGGACCTAGGCAACTTTATTTATTGGTAAAACATTTATGGTGAATTCTCACTGATTTATATTATTTTAATAATTTTTAATCCTGTTAGTTTTAAGATAATAAATTTTATAAACATTGATTAGACCTTCTATGTTATTAAGTCTCAAACTTTTTTATATTTTTAAAACCTTCCAAATTCTGAGTTTTTTTTTTTTTTTTTTTTTTTTTTTTTAGCCTTATAATTAAAACTCAAATTCTTTGGTAAAAGAGTTATGTCAAAAAAGTAAAGACAGGATTTCTATGCAAAGTAATTAAAAATGTAATATAACAAAAACTTGCCTTTTGTTTATTAACTAGAATTGATCTTGTCCTCAAGTTCTCCTCTTATCTTGTTCATTTTTAATATGTTTGAATACATTATCAAAAAAAAAAAAAATAAATCTTAGGTTTCTTCTCTAAACTGAGCAGAGATAACCAAATTCCTATAACTTTTTTTTTTATCACATTTAGAACTCTGTAATGAAATATTGACACAAACTCAACAGCAATAAACAACACATTAATTTCCTTCCTTCACATTGTGCAAACCCAAATTATTAATCACCCATGTTGTGCCTAAGTAATGTTGTCTTAACATAAGCTGGACACAATTATCCCCATCTATAAGGCTGAAGAATGTATGTTGCTGCAATACAAAAGAACTATTATAAGCATCTGGTCAAGATTTCATATAGTAATGTTATGAAAGAGGAACCTAAACTAAAAGTGAATAGCCTTTGGCTAATCAAAACAGCTGTCTTTCAAGGCCCAAATCTTTTGAAAAAGTACTTAAGAGCACCTTACATGCAGTGGGACAAAAAATATATCTTATTATGAGTTTTAAAAAGAAATAAATATAGAATTTTGAAAAACATTTTATGTAAGAAAATAGCATTAAATTTTTATTTAATGCTACTGTTTTATTAGTACACACACAGATAACCAAAATTTCAAAAGAAGAAAGCCCCTAATCCCCTCCAGCCTATTTCCCTGTGTTTTTATGTAAAACTAACATTTATTTCACTCGAATATTGAACATGATCATTATGTCCCTCTATTTCTTGTCTACTGTTATATTCTTCAATTAGTAATAAGCTTCCACAAGGTCAACAGATTTTAATATTGGTAATATTTTGTTTCTAGTTATTAAAAATAGTGGAAAATTTGGGTTGTCTTCTAGAAAAAGTATGGATTTGTACATAAAGAAAGAAAATGTAGACAAAAATAAATTTATTTCTGTTGACATGTATTAGGAAAAATAAACTGCAATCACTTATGCTGGTGTATGTTCATTATCTCAAACCTGGCATAGTTTTAGGTGTTAACTTTAAAGGCTGAAGATTGTGCTATGTATGACTGAAAGGTGTATCTATTTATATTCAGGTCACCCAAAGGGTCACTGGATCTTCAGAATGCCTCTCAATTTGAATCATGCCCCCAAAAAATTGAATCCATTAAGAATAATTTAAGTGATTACAAGTCAAAACATTCCTTTGGTACACCAGACGAAGTAGCAAACTTGAAAGAAGAAATATTTGTTCTCAACAAATCATTAGAAGGTGAAATGAAGAAAAGAGAAATGGCAGAAGGAAAATGTGTCAAGTAAGTAGTTCTGCTTTTTTAATAATTAACCAAAAAAGTTATTTGATGCTATGGTCTCAAAATATGTTATCTTACAATTTAGAGTATTGAGCCACTTTTCAAAACACCTTTAACAAATTTGCTATGATAGAATCCATTCATATGTACCAATGTCCAAATTTAAATTTTATGCCTTGAAATTATTTTGTTTAATTACATATAATATATAAATTACTTGTGACAAAACATAAATTGGCATAAGTGAACGTGTTAAAATTTTAATGTAATATAATAAAAATAACTTATTTATTGTGATTTTCAAAATATATGGTAAATAAATTTTTGTTTTCTAAACATTTAGTTATTGTATCTATGTTTAGAGAAATAAATTGTCTATTTCAATATGTCAAGTATAGTATTTGATATGGCAGTGATTCAGTTAAGGTCCTCAGTAACAAGTTTTCTCTTAGTTAACTAGTAAATTCAATTTGCCAAGTACAAGTATTCCTTTTGATAACAGCAAATTTGTTAAAAGTGAATGTAATGGAGCTACTTTAGAGCTTTGAACTATGTTGAACTTCATTGGAGAAGATTTCGAGGCACCATATTTAGCTCACAAATAGGATAAGTGCTAACATATTAAAATATCTCAAATCCTCACTACAATATATAGAAGGAATTGAGTCATCTTTGATTCTGCTTGCGGTTAATATTATTTGAGGTAAATAGGATTAAAACACTATCAACAAATCAGAAATATCTAATGAAAGATTACAATGTTAACAAAATTTTGGACAGAAACAGGAAAACTTAGAAGGTACTATTCAGTGGTATTCATCTTCTAAATAGCTGATTTGAAATAAAAAAAAAAGTCCTGCCAAATGATTTCAGAATCGCTTGTCAGATGCATAAGAAATAAACTTCATTAACGAGTGGCCTCTATAGTAATTACTTTCCAAATTCTTCTCAAATATTAACAACATAAATTTGAGATCAGTGATAGCTAATTTAGAATAGGATTAAAATAACTAATTGAAAGATAAACAAATATTATAAACAAAACGCTTAACCTATATAACAGTACCATTTTATCCTGTACTTGGAATTATATTGAAGTTTTAACCAGCTGAAATATACCTACCATTGCTGTTTTAGATAAAGTGACTTTTCATCCTAAATTTTGCTCATGTTAAAGTAATAACATAGTAATTTTAATCAATGTAGATGTAATTTTGAAGTTTGATTTTGCGCATTGAATTATTCTTTGTTTTCTTTTTTAGGCTTGAGAGATTAACCCATATTTTACGGAAGAAATTAAATGGTCAGAATGTTGGGGTACTGGTATAATGAAATCTTTTTCTGTATTAGCTAGTCATTTTAGAGTACTAGTCGTAATATTTAATTTATCTCACCAAATGTAACTATAATTTTCTATAAAATTTATTTTCTTTATAAAATTTTATCTTTTACTTGAATGTATGTTTTTGCAATTTATAATAGGCAAACTCAAAAAAGAAGTTTGTCTATTAACAAACTCAGTTCATTTTTAACACAACGCAAACATAAGTATTTAGTGTCAGTTCTTTGTGCATAATTAATTTGGAAACTTTAAATAACTATTCTTATAACTTTTATAACATCCTTTCATCCTGTCAACCAAAATTTTTGTATTATATGCCCTGCCATTTTATCGAATTATAATACAAGTTCATATATTGTAATGGGACAAATATTATATAATCCAAGTGTTGAAATAGAACACAACTGCATAAGTCAAGTCATAATCTTTCTGTTAAAAATTTCTGGACTTTTTCAGTTCATCAGTATCTTTACCCTTCCCCCTTGTCTAAGTTTTAATGATTGCATTTTGAAGGATGAAATGAAATAAATATTAAATTATTTTGAAATATTTTGTCTTAATGAATGATGATTAATTTGAACAATTTCTCTATTTTAGGAAAAGTATAGAGAAGGGTTCATTAGTGTTAGCATATGAGTGGCAAAATCTTAGAAATATGTTTTTCTTATTGTGTTGCCTCCATTTCAACGAATATGATTTTGGCAATGAATAATGAATGGAAATAAAATATATATATATATATATATATATAACAGAATTCTGAATATTACCTAAATAATTCCTCATTTGGTACATTATCTGCACCTAAGAAATCCACTTAAATGCTTTTTTTATTAAGCATAATAACATTTTCAATAATAGTAAGCTACAATTGTATTTTAAAAACCAAAATTCTTGCCTTATCTATCCACACACAAAAAATTGAATTTATACAAATACAAAAATATTATAGAGATACAAGTTTATTTTTCACAGTTCTAGTGGAAATAACAAAGTCTATTACAAAATAATTGCCACTCATCAAAAGACTCTGTCTTATACTTAAAAAAGAATTCAAAAGTATAAAATGTATAGAAATGAGTGTATTATATAGTATGTTGTTTAATAAAACAAAGTATATTATTTTTGTTAAATCCCCGATTAGTTTTTAGAATTTTGTTGAATCATTTTGTAAATTTTTAAGCTTTCAAGAACCCCGTTGGGTGACTTTGTACTCACAGGAAGCCCTCTAGTTCTGATAGTACTGGTAATGGTATTTGCATTAGACTAATGAAACTCAGTTGAATTTGTACTTATTACATATATTGGCAACAGAAGATGTTGGTATTCACTGTGTAACAACTTTTATACCACTTTGCTCTCGAGAGAAAGAATTTTAGTTTATGTTGGATACCAGAAAAAATTCTGAAGATAAAATAAAAGAACTCATGTTCTTGAAATGATCAATATCTGAGCACAAATATACAACTTCCAGCATATACCCATTTTAATGCCGAGCAAGCATTTAAAGAAATAGAATAACAATTCACATTGTGGATCAGACCCAATATATAAATGAAGATAATGTACAATAGGCCTCTTGGCACCAAAATTTGGTTCAGTAGATTTTTTGATGAAACATAAAATATCGCTTATCAAATTTTCTAATCAATTTTTGGCATCTGCATGACTAAACGCTTCAAAAGGGACTTGGATAACTGTTCAGAAAAAAACATACATATACATTTTGAAGAATATTTTAACTTTTTTTTTATAATTCCCAAGCAAACAGATAAATTTATCAAACTAGGTGACCAGATGGGATTCTGAAAATCCCCAATTAGTGGCACCGAGAATTAATAGCTCAGTACCAAAATTGAAAAAAATAAAAAAGCTATATATTGATGGCAAACCTTTCAACTGTAATCTGTGGAAATTTGAATTAAGTAGTGCAAAATAAGTCCCTTTTTTGAGTTTACCGTCCAATATTAGAGCTTTACTAATTTATTCAAACATATTTGGTATATCATGTGACTACCACTCCAAATATTTACGAGGTTGCTGTAATATCTGGGGAATCCATTTTAGGTTTGTTGTAAATATTGATAACTTGATAGAAGAAATTAAGCTAGTCGATTTTGCAGACATATAAAAAGATTAAGAACATAAAGGCGAAATATAAAACTTGAAATTCACTATCGCTTTCAAAATGTAAATTCACTGTTTTAGATGTCTTATAATTCATTTAATACAACGTGAAAACATTACAAAATTTGCGACTAAAAAGTCGAAAATAAATATTAAGAAAATATGTTAAGTTGCTTTTATTTAACAAAAAGAGGCGATAAATAATATACTAAAAAGTAAAAAAATAATTTTTTAAATAGTGAAAGAAAGAGAAACTGAATGAAAAACTATTAGAAAAATGTCTTGATCTTGGTTTGGTTTCGAACGCTATGGTCTACTGTTTTGCTACACGAGGGCTAATGAGACCGGGACCTACTGCTTGCTTAAAGCCGATTCCGAACATCCATGCCAGCAGTGGGATACGAACTCCAGTATCGAAGAGCACTGCTCTACAATTTGGCTATCCTTCGACTGTGTTGATCTTCTACAGGATAAAAGCTAGTTGTTATGCGATTCCAAATAAAAGTGTGAAACCATTGTCAAAGCAGCATTTTCAATACAGATATTGGAATATTTCTATTAAAATGCTAATGTCATATTTAATTGTTATATGCTGAGCTTTTATTTTTAGCTATATAACCCATCTTAACAACTGGTTCTTATCCTATAGAAGTAATTTCTCACTATCAGCACATTATAATAGCTTTTTACTCAGTTTACCTTTCTTGCATTTTTTTTGGCCTATTTTTTGTTAAATTAAAGATTGTCAAAAATATTTATATATATATATATATATATATATATATATATTATAATAGTATAGATATAGAATGTTAAAGAAAAAAGTTGACTTCAAGAAAACGACGATTTAAACGATTTAAAACTGGCTTCTTTTGCTGCGATTTCAAATGCTCAAAAACCGTACTCATTACTGTTTTCCGAAAAATTGACTCCAACCTGGAAATGTGTGCCACTTTTGTGGAAATTCCTTTTAATAATACAAAGAGTAAAAAATCGTCATTCTACGAAGAAATAACGATCGTCAATCTTTAAAGAAATATTTCGTTTGAAAATGGGCGAAATTCGAACTGACATTTTTTCGTGCCAGATTCACGGCCTTTTCTCGGACCGATTTCCTATTTGACGACATTTTCGGGACTTCAGAAATCTGTAGATACCTTGAGAGTCCAGATTTTCTCTGCATTCCTATTTGGTTTCACTATAGATTTAATGTCGAAAATTGCAGCAAAAATAAAACGGTTAATGTTAAAAGAAGTTGAAATTCTTCGTATGAGCTGAACGTTTCTAGCTAGGAAGTATTTTGAAAAATAAAAAGAAATCCCCAAAGCAATGTATGTAATATATTGCCATGAAATCCAGGCCGATATTGATATTATCAATGTGAATCGCATTAAATGTCATCTGCAGAGTCAAACCGATTGGTAGGTGGGTTGATTGGATTGATGAGGACGAAGAAGAGAAAGAAATTTTGTGAAGGGCTATCGAGTCAATAAAAGAGAAAAATCTTTATAACTAGAATATTAAAACATTTTCTTAGTTATTTACTAAACACCATGTGCAAATAAGGGACACCTCTAAATAATGGACAAATTTGCTGGAGGTTTTAGCTTATAAGTGTACATCTTTAATATTGTCCAGAGTAACAGTACCTTGATCAAAGGAATCCTCTTCCGGGACTACTTAAGAATTGGTACCCCCTGCTATTTTTGGCGATTTTTTAATGGCGCCAACTCCTTCCCGCGGAGTTACCGGAAGGCTGACGTTTTGAACAGGAGCTGTTTTCGGCGTGACTAAAATAACTGACTTATTTTATGGTGAAATAATATACTAATTTTGCAATTAATGGCAAAAAAGTTGAAAATTGCGTAAAATGATAATTATATTAATAAAAATTTTATTTTTTACGTTATTTTTTTAATATTAATTGGTTGCTAATTTTAAAACATTAAAAATTGATTATTTTTGTTTATTAATATTCTTAAAATATTTACCGATTTTAAACACACAAAACAATTAAAAATTTTATTTTAAAAGATAAATCAGAAATAAAAAAATAAAACATACGCAAAGATTTTTTTTAATTTTCAAACAATATTAAAACGTTAGTACTTTCTAATATTTTAAATAAATTTTTGATTTATGAAAAAAGGTTTTTAACTAAGGGGGGCTCTGCCCCCCTGACCCCCCGTAAATGTCATAAACAATAATATAAAAATTATTAAAAATGTAATAAATTTATTTTTCATTATTTTTGTATTTTAATATTCTTAAAAATATTTTCTTATTTTAAACACACAAAATAATTAAAAATTTCCTTTTAAGAGATAAACCAGAAATAAAAAAATAAAACATCCACAAAGTTTTTTTTTAATTTTCAAAAAATATTAAAATGTTAGTACTTTTTAATATTTTAAATAAATTTTTGAGTTATTAAAAACTTTTTTAACCAAGGGGGGGGGCTCTGCCCCCCTTGACCTCCCGTAAATGTTATTACAAATAGTATAAAAAATTATTAAAAATATATTTTTATATACATATGAAAAATAAAATAAAAACACGCTAACTGCATCTATAAAAATGCTTAAATCCGCAACCGTTAAAAAAAAACATCAAAACCTTCCTTCATTCCACACGAAAGAGTTTACAATTAAAAACATGGAATATCACTTGAAATTAAAAAACATAAGCACTTACTTTTTAGCCGTTGGATGCAATTCCATCGGGATGATATTTACGTTCGACCAGATATATATCATTCTTGCACACCAAACATTCATATTTATTACTGACAAGCCCTTCATTCACACACACAACAGCAAAACAGAAGTGCATCAAACAATATCCTCAGGCGAAAATGGCAGAACAACGAGTCTAACCAGTTTGAATATTGCGTTAAAACTACCGTTAAACACAGAACCAATAGAAATTAGGCGCATTAAAACGTAACGACAGAGTTACATAAGAAGAGCAGGCTCTGAAATGAACATAAGCTAAAAAATAAAACGGCGAGGAGAAGGTCTGGGTTACCATACTTGGCAGGGGGAACCCGATTGTTAAGTCAACCCCCTCTTCCTCCTGAGGATGATCGAAATTGAGTGAATGATCACAAATCTTGTCGGGGGAGAAAGCTTTATCAACTCATATATTATATACATCCCTATTGTAATACGAAGAACTCACCTACAGATGGCTGTTTTAATTTCAAACCATTTGTGTTTGGTTGTGCTGCTTTAAAAGTTTCTTCTGAGTATGGAAAAAATTCGAGTTGTAGCTATGATAAAACATTTTTTTATAAAAAGTTGATCTCCATCGGATATTAAAACTGAGTCGATTGGAAAATCTCTTCCTTCGTTTACAACTGTTAAAACATGGATTGCATATATTAGACGTGGGATGCGGATCGTTCTGGAAGACACTACACAAGAAATTGCCAGAAAAGTTCACAAAAATATTATCAATGATCGTCGATTGAAATTGACAGACGTTGCTGAGTTGGTTGGTATATCACAAGAATGAACATGTCCTATTTTAACCAATATTTTGGGAATGAGAAAGTTTGATCAAAAACTACAGTGCATGGCGCTATACAACTCAAATCCAACTGATTTTTTGTTGCGTTTTGTAACTGTGGATGAGACATGTGTTCATCACTATGCTCCAAAGATTGATGCTTATCAATCAAAAGAGTGGATAGCGAAGGACGAATCAACAAAATGTGGAATGTCTATGACAACAGTTTTTTGGGATGCAAAGGGAATTTAGAAAAAGGCTATCCATTGTAGTCGACAAAGTCCATGAACTGAAATTAAAAAATTTTTCTCGTGCACCCAATTCTCTTGATATGGCCCCCTCGGAATCCACCTATTCCCAACCTGAAAAGAAATTCCCATCTGACACCGCAGTGATTTCATCGACGGATGACTACTTTAAGACCTTAGACGAAAGTTCTTACAGAGCAAGCACAGCAGCACCCTGAAGTAAATATATATCTTGTACGGGGACTACGTTGAAAAATAAAATTAGCTTTAAACAGATATTTTTTTTAAATTTCCCTTATTAGGCCGGAAGTTTCTCAACCCACCCTCGTAACACAATAACAACAGAACAGTTCACTGCGTATCATAGTACGGTTTGGACATGCATTTGAAATGTTCAACATATTGAGCTGTCTCTTCTGGCACAACTTTGATGCAGTAAATTATTAAGAATATGTGCTATCAAGATTAAAAGAAAAAAATATCTGAAATATTTCATACATGGGTTAACACGTTGAGCGCCACGCGAATTCTTACGCTTGGATTTCCGGTTTAGTACTACTAGCAGAATGAAATTTATTCGATACAGCTCTATAAATATTGTTTCTTATCTCGGAAGAAGATTCGAATGAAATGCTTATATGCATTCATTCAACACGTTATGCATTTCTTTCTTTTCTTATCGTTCAGCGTTCTAGATAAGATTTCATCGAAATCGGTTCCTTTTACAACAAAGAAATGCTTTTCATTCAGTTCTTTGCGACTGTTGGTCCAATACAGACAAAAAGCTTTTTTAGCCTTGAACGTAGAAGAAAGTAAAAGCGGTGGCAATCAAATTATTTTTTGCTAAATAACAGAAACGGCCTATAGATATAAAACCCATTAATGCTTTAATGATATAATCCTGTATTAAATAAAAATTAAGTAAATTTTCAGTAAATACTTAATTTTTTAAAATATGTTTTCTATCATATCATTGGTGGTTGACGCGACCTAAACGAAAAGTTGAGTGCCAGCAACCGATGGTTGACATGGCACTCAACGTGTTAATGAAAATTGAGACTTTTATAAAACGATATTAAATGACCAAAGTTTCTGGCTGGTTAGGAGCGCTACGGTCTACTGTTTTACTACTGCTAATTTCAAACGCTGCAGTGAGATTCGGCCCTGAAGAAAAGGATTCGGGCATTTAAGAAGTTTCAGTAGGCTGTTAATTCTTAAGGAATCAAAAATAATTTTTAAAAAGTAGAGAATCTGCAAGTGTTAATTACCTACAAAATATCGAAAAAAAAAAAGGCATCATAAATTCAGGGTAGAATATAATCAGTATGCAACTAAGCTTTGCCATTTCTTCAAAAATCCAAATAGGATTTCCAGTTAACAGTTGCAGACGTTCTAGCTTTGAAGAATTGAACTATAAATGAAAGAATTAAAGCCCCCAACATAGGGTAGGATAATGTTGCTTCGCATGACTGATGGAATGGAAGTTAGGAGAAGGAAAGGTATGTTTTCACAATGAAAGAAATCACATCAAATCTTTTCTCAAAGATATATACAAATAATGAAATTTGCATATATATATATATATATATATATATATATATATATATATATATATATGTGTGTGTGTGTGTGTGTGTGTGTGTGTGTGTGTGTGCATTTATATATAATTACACCACGTTGATTTATGTATTATATCTTTAAGTATACAAACTTTTGTGAATGTTTAGCTAATAATAGAATATACCAAAAAGTCAAATATCCCAGAGCTCATCTCCCAAAGCTTTTGATCTATTAATAGCTGTTCATCACAATTAAGCCTGTAGCCAATTCCCTATCACTTCTATTAGACACAACTCTTTGCTAGTAGAGAACAGTGTAAAATGGAACAGTATTGATAGCGAAAGTCCAAGAAATTAAGAATTACTACTCTTAACTGCTTATTGAAAATTTTAACACATTTTTTTCATAACCTTATACTATAATATATTTATAAATGTTATGTGCTAAACATAGCATATTTTAAATACACAGAATAGAGTACATTTTTTACTATTGAAGGATTTTATGTTAATTTGAACAAGATTGTTTGATATAAATTACTTGTATAAAGATTAAAATATATAAAATATCTTACTAAATTAAGAGGTTTTATTTAAAATGTTTTTTGCATATGAAAAATTTTAAGATGTTCGTACTGTTAAAATTAAGTTTTGTTGTTTTAAATCAATTTGCCTGAAAATGTGGTATTTCATTGGAAATATATTTATGATAAAGTGGTTAAAATTTAAAAGTAAAATATTAATTAACTTTGAAGCTATTAATTGCTTGAAATTGGGCTTTAATACAAATGCTTCATGTGCATTTCTTTTACACATAATATGTTCATTTTTATTTATAGCATACATTTAAGACCTAAGAATAAAATTTAGTTCTAAACATTTAAAATATAAAGAGATAAGAAAGAATAGTAAAAATGTTGGTACTTAACTACGGTAACGAGTTTTCAGTCGCTTGCCTGGAATCAGGATGTTAAGTTGTCATTAAACATGTAATTCCCACCATTACGTTTAAACAATGCACACCAGATGCAATCACGAGCAGATGAAAAATAATTTGTTTTTCTTTCGTTTTCGGTTGTAAATTCTATTTTTGGTGTCCAGTTGTTGCCTAACATGTTTGCCGAATGGAAGCCGCTAGTAGCGCACGCCGTGCTAAGCCTAACGCACAGGTGTCTGTGTCAGCACCTGGTCAGAAAATTAAACTTTAAGCTTCAGATTAAGCCAAATCATAGATTAGAATCATGGACTTTATACACAAAACGGCTGGAGCAATTTTTCGTAGCAAATGTTGATCAGATTAGAGAGATTTTAATGACGTACGCGCTGTTAAGGAATTTGCTCCACCAACTACAAGAACGTTAGAGCAGATAGTCGAAGTACTGAATGCTCAGTTAATGCTCAATCAAAATTAGAAAACGTGAAAATTCCTCATTGAGGAATTTTCACGTTTTCTAATTTTGATTTTAAACGATAGAAGACAAAAAAGTAAGCAGGACAGTAGCTATTTTTTTTCATTTGGGGGCCTAATGAGTGATTTCTAATGGGTTTTATAGCGGACTCTTTAACGTCTCTCAAAAACGCTACTTTATCTCCGCCGAGTTTGTGACGTCATCGTTCATGTAAACACCGAGCTCCTATGCTGTTTACATGTTAAAAGGCGACTTTTAAATTTGTTTTTTGTGTAAAGTATCGCATATAATAGCATTTTTTTGTTATGTCTGGCATTAAAAAATCATACTCTAAATATTGTATTGTGCCACTCTGTCAAAATACAACAACTAATTGCAATGAGAACATATTTTTCAGCGTCCCAAAAGACCCACATACACGTAAAATCTGGACAACTGAGATGAAAAGGGATGAGAAATTAAACCTCAAATTATCATAAAAATCATCTCTATGGGTTTGTGAAGACCATTTTTCGGTAAATAAATGCTTGCATTTGTTTAAATATTACTATTTTAGAACAATTAAAGTATATAAAATAAATCTATACCTTTAAAAGGATTGTTGATTAACCACTGCTATTTAACTTTTAAAACTGCTAATTTTTGAGTATTATCACAGAGTTCAAGTACAATAAATATTTTATAAAGCATATAAATATCGAAAAACATATAAATATCTAAAGCATATAATTATCTAATAAATAACTCGGGGGAGGGGAAAGTTATGTATTTTCAAGGTATTATAAATATTTTCTTCGGAGATGCATACTTTCTTATGTATCAAATGTAACAGTGATATTTTTCGATTAAATTGGTGACTAATTTGAAAAAAAAAGTATAATATTTTTAAAATACTTAATAATTATATTACTTTAAAAATTAAATTTAATTTGAGAAATTTTATACATTTTTTAATTTGACATTAATATTAAAGGCAATAAAATTGTATTGCTATTTAAAAATGTATAAATAATTAAGTAAAGCCGTTTAAAGATTTTAAATTTCTTTTCATCATATTTAAAATATCTAAGAATTTATTTTGTTTTGGTTTGGTTTTGGAATGCTACGGTCTACTTTTTGCAACACGAAGGCTAATGAGACCGGTCTCACAAAAAATACCTCCTCTAATTTTTATTTTAATATTACATCCGTCTCTATTTATAAAAAACGATGCAACTACAAATGTGTATGTATATATGTATATTTATTTGACTTGTTTGTGTTTACAAACAAAAGAGCTGTGTTTAGCATGAATAAAGTATTAATACATGTTAAGTAAAATTGGAAAAAAATATAAATGATTTTACACACCTTTGGGTTTTAATTCCTCGTATTTCTGCTCCCATAAAATCCGGGTTTTTTGCCAAGAAAGAAAACATTGACATGCTGTCAATTTTCGGGAGGTTGTCTGATTGGTAAATTCAGGTAGAAGAGACATTTATGACAAATTGAGATAACTAAGCTATCTAGATCGATAAAATGAACCTTCAGGTTTAAATAAAAATAAATTTTGATAGCTAGAAAATTTCAAGAACTTGCAAAAACAAAATCGGAAAATAGTGCGCGCTTAAAAGCAATACAAAAATATTGGTCTGCATGAACGATGACATCACAACCAATCACGGAGCTTTTTGATGTCACGTGATTTTCGCTTAGCTTTAAAATTAATTTTTTAAATGATGGACCCAGTTTTTTACATTTTTGAGAACATTTTTGGAATCTACGAGTCTGAAATTACCAGAAAATCACTAAGTTGTTCGAATCCCCCACATGTGCAAATTCCTCATTCTGCTCCGTCTCAAATAGTGAATTCAACAATCGCGGCCGCCGACCGGTTGAAGCATGTCTTCGGGTATAGAAGGGACAAAGTTCAAACCAAGAAAAATTGCGACAGTACATCGAGGAAGACATTTCCTAAATTCACAAGTGGTGCCAGATCTTGAGAGATGAAGCCGCTATAGTGAAACTCCCCGTTCAGATGAATGCAGATTTAGGATGGCGACATGTCACAGCTGCAAGAAAGTCGGCCACATCATAAAAATATGCCGTTCAAAACATAAAGTGAAATGTATGAAAGTACGCAGTGTGTAAATCAGGAAACTGATATTAGTGTGTCAGAAACTTATAAGTTATGCAATATGTCAGGGACTCTGTTCCGTTAAGCGGAATGCTTAACAGAAATTAAGCCTTTCGCTTTTGAAGTAGATTCAGGTGTTCTGTTTTTCATTGATGCCTTCAACACTGTAAAAATAAATAAAATTTCTAAAAAATGTTTCTCTACTGAAGTCAACTACAGTCGAATTGAAATCATACACTGATCTCCCTATAGACATAATGGGCGTGAATAAAGTTAATGTATTTAAATTAAAAGCTTCTTCTTTATCATTAATGTTGTCAGGCAGGGCAGCATTAATTTAACAGTCCACAATGGGATATACCTAGTACAGTTAATCTCAGCTTTAAGAATTCATGCCATTCTTAGAACATAAATAGTGAACCAGTTCCTGAATTAACTGTTCAAAGCCTATTACGAAATTTTTAAGATTTATTTTCTCCTGCATTAGAACTAGTACGAAATTTCAAAGTACATTTAGGAAAGATTCAATATCTCCCAAGTTTTTTAAGGTACGTCCAGTCCCATATGTATAGAAGAATAAAATTGATAAGAAAATCCTTCACCTTGTGGAGGAAGGTATCCTTGAGCCAGTAAAAACAACAGAGTCAGATGCACCAATTGTTCCTGTGTTGAAACATGATTACCGCATTAAAATTTGCGGTTATTTTATACTAACTTATACTGACAGAATTAAAGCAGTATCTGCTTCCAAATATTGAAAATATTTTTGCTCAGTTATCTAGCAGAAGTTCATTTTCAAAATTAGACCTCCTAGATGCCCATTTCCAGTTACAGTTAGATGAAGAATCGAAAAATCTGGTAGTAATAAATACCCATAAAGGCTTAATCCGCTACACCAGATTGTCTTTTGGGGTAGTTTCTGCTTCCTTATAGGGAGTAATTGATAAAATTCTCCAAGAATTAAAAGGAGCTATTGTTATCTAGAGGAACTACTAGTTTCAGGGAAAGACGAACGTAAGTATTTGGAAAACCTGAATGCTGTTCTCACACGACCACAAGAAGCTGGCATGAAGTTACATCCAAACAAACGCAAGTTTCTAAAAACATTAATAGATTGTGCCTTTGCTGCGTAATTGACGGACTTCATCCAGTAGAGTCTAAAGTAGAAGTAGTCGTCCAAAGAAAGTGGATGAGTCGCATTCTTTCTTGGAGCTAGTTACTTATTAAGCAACGTTTCTACCTAATACGGCTACCATTTTATCTCCATTAAATGACCTAGAAATGGGGAGAACAAATAGAAGCTTTTATAAAAGTCAAGGAAACATTACAGAACACATTCCCATTGATGAATTTTGATAACACAAAAGAAATTGTATTAGCTTGCGATACCAGCCCGTATGGACTAGTAACTGTGTTATCCCATGAAACTAAAGACGGTGACCTCGTCATAGGTTTTGCTTCTCAGTCATTGACCAAAGCAGAAAAGAACTATAATTGCATCTAGAAAGAAACAGTAGCTCATGCAGTTCCAAAAATATCTATAAGGAACAACATTCATACTACTGAAAGCAATCTGGTGAATCTGCTTTCGAAAGAGAAGCCTGTCGCATCTGTAGCTGCTGCAAGATTGCAATGCTGGGTTCTGACACTTTTAGTCTACTCTTATTAAAATCAAATATCGAAAATGTAATTTGCATGCTAATGCTTGCCCCTGAGGACATCCCATTCCAGCAGAATCTGTTTTATTATTGAAACAGCTAGATGACAGTCCAGTTACAAGGCATATGATTGCAACTGAAATTGAAAGAAGTTTACAATTAAACAGACAAAAGTCTTGTATTTTTAATGGTTTTCCTAAAAGAATAGAACAAAACTTTCACAAATTTTTGCAAATAAAAAATGAATTGTCTGTTGAAAAGGATATCATCTTGAAGGATTCTTGAGTTTTCACCCCTACCCAAATTTAGGAAATTTGAAATAAGCATCATCAAGTCAATAGCTCGATACTATCTGTGGTAGCCTAGAATTGATAGCGAGTTAGAAGCAAATTTAAAAAGCTGCATACTGTGTCAACAAAATGCTTCTGATCTATTAGTCTAAGCCCCTTGACCTATTCCAGGAGAGCCATCGGACTGCATACATAAAGACCATGCTGGTCCTGTAGAGGGTTACATATTACTAATAGTCACTGATGCCAAGTCAAAGTGGTTAGAAGTCATTTCAGTTCCTAGTAGTTCTGCAAATGCTACCGTTACAACTTTGTGAAATTTATTTGCTCGTTTTAATATACCAAGGACCTTGGTTAGTGGCAATGAAACTGGCTTCCCAAGCACAGATTTTTTCTGATTTATGCACATGAATGGCATTATTCACGTTAGTGCAGCTCCATATCATCCAAATTCCAATGGACTGGTAGAATGGGCTGTCCGAACTGTCAAGTTATCTCTTAAAAAAATACAAGCGGGAACATTCGCTGAACAGTTGGCCAGATTCCTCTTCAATTATAAGAATACTCCTTTGGCTCCCCAGGCACATCCCCAGCGCAAAATATATTTGGTCGTATTCTCTGGACCAGACTATATTGGTTGAAAGAAATTTCTCAAGGAATAGAGGAACCCAATGACCACCATTTTAAATTGGTAAATTTGGTTTGGTGTGGAGCGCTATGGTCTACTGTTTTGCATACAAGGGCTAATGAAATCAGGAACTACTGCTTAAAGCTGATTTCCTATCATTTAGCTATAGTTCAGCAAAAAAAAAAAAAAAAAAAAAAAAAAAAAAAAAAAAAAAAAAACAATTGTACGTGGTCCTAAATAGATCAGTCGGAACGTAATGTCCCCAATGGGAAAGATGATGTTCAAACTCCATAGGGCACTTAGTCAAAACATATAGACAAGATACGACGGCCTTTCGTTGATGTAGTCAAAGATACAGCAAATTCTTCTAACAACAATGAAGAATCGCCTGATTTTGCTCCTCCATTGTTGTCTTCACAAAAGATGTTTCAGACCTAGCAAAAAATTCTTCAATCAACTGGGGAGAACTGCCGCATTTAGGTTCTGTACAGCGCAGTCTCCTCAAAAATATATGTCCCAGTCATAAGATCACACTTGATCCTTCCAACATTTTCTCCACAAGTTGTCGATGACAGTGGTAACCCTGACTCCTGCCAACTTGGAAGCTCAACTGTTGGATTTTCTGAGGCAAATCTATAGGAACGTATGTCACCTTGGCAATCTAAAGGAACTCGAACTAAACGATTGCGGTTAAACTATGACTGTAGAAATATTGTGAACATTAATTACATTTTTATTTTATGTAAACAAAGAGTGTTGTAATGTGAGTATATCTTTTCCTGTGACCTAGAGATGGCATCAAAAGCGACTCAATTGGTAACAAGTTTTCTCACTGCAAGCAATCATTCACTAGCCTGGCAGAATTTCATTAAACGTATGTTATCTCTCTTTCTGCTCGTGTAATTCCCATAATTACATTTACAACCATTAGGCCTGGACTCCACATTAACTGAAAGCAGAAAATGAAGCGGAAACAGAAATTTTTTCGGCTTTTTGTTTCTGCTCCAATGTGACTCCACATCAACATATCCTCGGACAGATTACGCTCAATGCAGAGCGCCATCTGTTGTCTTTTCTGCCTGTTTGTTGCTTGGGACAGTTGGAATTTTCAAATAGTGTCAAATCAATATGGAAAACGAAAGAGATATGGCCATGCTTAGTTTGCATTTTTTAACAATGCTTTCTTCTGTCAGAATGGAAGAAAATGATAAAAGAAGGCACAGATTTTGGGTTCATAAGATTTTCCGAGAGAGAGAAAAGTACGGAATCCATAACACCCTGGTTAAGGATCTTCGTACTATTGATCAGGAGTTCTATTTCGAGTAAGTATACAATTCTTTAAAAAAAATGTCTTCTCTCTATTTTTTATTTTGCTTACATAGAAATTTTATAACACACTAATATTGTATTACAGCTTTATGAGGATGACGCCAGATGTGTTCGATGAAATTTTAAAAACTGTAACCCCCCTCATCGAAAAGAAAAATACTTATTGGAGAAAAAGTATACCAGCAGATGCCAGATTTGCATTGACATTAAGGTATATTTGTGTAGTTTTATGCTATGCAATAATTTTACAACTTTTTATTTCTTAAAAACTGTGAGATTTAAATTAAAAACAAACACAATATTACATCTTTCATTATATAAAATATTTAATTTAAATATGAACCCTATTTAATTACAATGAGAGTAATAATACATTTGCTGTTTTTTAAAGTTATTTTAACTAAATCAAAAAAAGAAAGAAAGAAAATGATCATTTTGTTTTTAAAATGATAAGGAGCTGATAATGGAAACTAATAGGAAATATACATTATTTTGATTCATTCTGAATGCTTAAACATGAATCAATAAAATATTTCAGAGTTTAAACCTTGAGATAAACTGCACAAATATCTATGGTTTCTATGGTATCTTTGTCAAAAATTATCTTGTTATAAGCAATACTGCATCCAACCACAAAAAAATTATCTCCCCCATTTAAATTCTAGAATATTTTGTTATGAATTCTGATAGCATTTAATTATTAATGATAAAGAGCTGATAATATAAACTAAAAACCAATACACATTAGTTGGATTTATTATGTATGCTTAAGTTGTGGCTTCAACATGAATCAGAATCAAATATTTCAGTTTAAACTCTGAGATAAATTGCACAAATTATCTGTTTCTATAGTAATTCAATATGTTCATATATCTTTGTAGAAATTTTATTTTAATTAGATGTTAATATGATTTACAGATTTCTTGCAACTGGTGAAACATACAGGAGCCTCAGTTTTGCCTTCAGGATTGGAAGGCAAACAATTCAAAAAATAGTGCCAGAAACTTGCGAGGCAATATGGAACTCCTTTAAATTAAAATATATGCCCTTTCCAAAACATGCAGAGGAGTGGAAAAAAATTGCTGCAAATTTTAATGAGAAGTGGCAACTTCCACACTGTTGTGGAAGTATTGATGGCAAACATGTTATAAGAGAAAGCCCAAAAAACTCTGGAAGCCTGAATTTTAATTATAAAGGGACTTTCAGCAGTGTTCTATTAGCCCTATCAGATGCTAATTATAAATTTATAATGGTTGACTATGGGCATTATGGTAGTGAATCTGATGGTGGAATTTTTAGAAAAACCTTATTTGGTAATTTAGTTACTGTCTTGCATATAATTTTTATAGACTTCATCTCCAATAACTCTACTGCAACTTAACATGTGCATAAAATTATGTGTATATATTAATGGCCATAGTCAATTCATGAAATTTACTTTCATTTTTTTAATATTAAGATTTTATTAATGTTTTATTTCATATTTAATTATTCTAAGTTTTACTATTTTTTACACTGCATATTATAAACATTTAATTTTAATTGTGTAAATATTAACTTTCTTCTTAATGCAGCTGCATCTTATGTTTAATTTAAATCTAGTTTGGGTTTTCTTTTTTTCTCACCACTCCTCTGAAAGATTTGTATTGTTTTCTGATTCAGCCTTTGGACCCTGACTTTATATATATAAATTATGTTTATATATATAAATTATTACACCTAAAATGTCTTTGTAAATTTGTTCTGCCACAAAATCTCAGATTTGAAGGAATGTTTGTTATATTTTTGTGTGATATAAATTAATAAAAGTATTTCATAACTGTATAAATGTTCTTCTTTTAATTAATTTTAAAGAAAAACATTTTAATTAAAACGGTTTAATTTTTTTAAAGAAAAGATATGATTAAAAATATTTTAATCAAATAAAAGTATTAAAACAACATATGCTTGTAAATATATTTTGATTTCATACTACTAACATAAAATAATAAATTTTCGCATAAAATCAAAATAGTATTAACTTTTATAATGATTTATCATTTTATTATAAACAATGTTCTGTTGAAAAATATTAAATCTAGCAGTAATAAATGTATTGAAATTACAGGTATTAAGTCCTGGTGCTTTTAAGTCCTGTACATGTTTGTAGTTTGATGCTATTGCATATATAACTATTTATTTTTAAAAGGATTTTTTTTAACATATTTTGCAGTAAAACTGTGTTCAGGTGAAATAAATCAATTATAAGAGTAGAAAAAAAAATATATGAAAATTAAAATATTTCTTTACTGAAAGTTTCTTTTTTCTTTTCTTTAATAAAAAGATAAAAGTAAAAATAATGACCATTTTTTAAAGTTAATGTATTAACAGAACCTCTAACATTTGTAAAGAAATAAGCATAAGAAATTATTTTATTTTGCTGCCTCCTCCTCCTCTTGGTCTAATTCAAATTTTTGAATGACATTTTCAATTGCATACATTGCTTCTCTTCTTCTTTTTTTGGACAATTCTCGTAGCCTGCAAGAGAGAAGTTCACAGAACTTGCCTGCTGTGTCCTCTTCAGGCTTTTAAATAGTTAGAAATTGTTTTGGTTGTTTCCAACAGCTGGGTTGAGAAAGAGCTTGAACTGGGATCTTCCGTTCTCTTCCTCTTACCCAGATATTTAGTGGATCTAAAAATCAAAAACTTTATTAGTGACGCATGTAGGAAAAAGTGTATATATATAAATATATATATACTCATATAAAGTGGACACTGTGACTATTTATGTTGGTAACATTAGTATTAGTTACTTTAATATTTATAAACATAGACTTCTTTAGTTTCAAATTAAATTTTTTTCTAACATACTTAAAAGTTTTCTGGTTTTTTTTTTATTTTAGAGTATAATGACAAGAATCATAAGATATTCTACTATGATCCAAGTGTTTTACACACTTTTAAGTTAAAATAGCTTTAAAATCATTAAACTGGATGATAGCGTCATATACAATTTTGAAAATTTAAGAAACACAAATGTGTTTTGAAACTCATTATTGAATGACAAAGTTGTATCTGATGCACTTAAAAATCCTGTCAAATCTATCTTCATAGTTTAGAGAAAATGTTCATATATAATATAAACAAAACATGATAAAGTAAAATAAATTTTTTTACCCAGTTGCAGGTGTTTCAAAGCTTGCAAAGGCAAATGAAGGTGCATCAACTGTTCCTTCATCCTCAAAATCATTATCACTAAAAATAAACACTATGTTAGCATCACAAAAAGTGGTGGCAATAGAACATTTGAAATGCAATGTGATTTATTAAATGCAAATAACTACAACACTTCTAAATAATTTAAATAAATTTACTTCCAGAATCTGGATACTCAATCATTAATTCATACAAAAAACATTAAAAACACATGAATTTTTAGACTTAAAAATAACTTACATGACTTGAGAATCAAGAGTTGCTTGGGAATCGACAGGCTGAGGTAATTCCTCCATTTGATCCTCCAAGGCTTCCCCCCCTCTCTATATTACTTACTGAACTAAACATAAATCAACAAACAATAAATATATTATTAAGTTAAATTTATAATTTGAGTTTTAACAAAATTTTAGAATACATATGTATAAAATGAATATAGATGAGACTTATTTGAATGCATGAAAATTTGTAATGCTGATTCCTTTATTTGACTGTTTAATGTATTATAAAACCATTTAAAGAATAAACAAAAGTGATTTATATCCTAAATACTTCTTTCAATATACTATTCATTCCCTTTTAACAAAATAAAGAATACATATAAGAGCAAATGCACATACATATTATAAAAGTTTTTTAGTACAGATTTAAATAAAACCAGAAATAAGAAATGGTGGAAAATGAGTGATATATTTATGAGTAAAAAATTTTTCATATCACAATGGAAATTTAAAAAAAAACCCCACATAACTATGTTTAGTCAGCTTTTCAATATTTTTGATAAGATATTTCTTCGTGTTAAAATTTACAGCTTCTTTTAATGAAAGCTTACAACAACTGATACATAAAATCATCCCAGAGCTTTAAATTACTACTTTTGGAAAATTATGAAGAGTATATTATATCATAAGATTCATGCAAACAAACCTCGAATTTTCTCTGCATTTGATTAACAGGGAATCTAAAGTTTTGTACAGTGGCCACTTACGTGTATATATATCTGCACTTGCAGCTCCACTGTACGAATTTTCTTTTGTTTTTTTCTTTTCTCTGTTGTATCTGTCCCTCTGGACCTTCCACTTTTTTTCAGCTTTAGAGGCTGTAAAGATTTCATTAAATGATGACATGCTTTAACAATATAGCCAGAAAAATACAATTATAAAAAAACAATAAATTTGATCTACTCACCAGTCATTTGGAACTTCTGTCCTATTACTTCCCAATATGTTTTTTTAAGACCAAATTTTTATAATCTCTATGGGATTTATCAAATAGAAATGGGTAATTTCCCACTTCTAATATAAATAACTCCACGTTCATAGCTGCCGCCATTGCTCTGACTGTGTACGTAACTAGACGAATTCCTATTGGCTGTCACAGAACGGAAAACGTCGACAGAAACAGAAAAAGTTCAACATTTTCTACTCCGTATTCTGCTGGCGTTCTGTTGGGCAGAAACAGAAAAGATCGGAAGTGCGTAGGATTTCTGTTTCTGTCGTGTTTTCTGGTGAAGTGGAGTCCAGGCCTAAGTCCCTTATAACAGAAGATATCCATTTTACTTTTATCAAATGTATAACAGTTCTTTTTAAGTACAGAATGCATAGCTTATAAACTGTCTACCAATAAGTATTTGGACACCTGTGATAGAAAATAAAAACTAACTTTATTCAAAATCAATAGTTGGTAGAGCCTCCACGAGAGACAATTACAGTTTGCACCCTCTGGGGCATACTTTCCACAAGTCTTTGTATTACAGCTAATCTTCCACTCGGCTTGGAGTAGATATACAAGTTCCTTCACCGATTTTGGACGGGTAGTGCAGTCCTTAATTCGACGATCCAACTTGTCCCAGAGGTTCTCGATAGGATTCAGGTCTGGGCAGGCCAATCCATTCGATGAACTCCATTGGTACCATACCAAGCCTTGGTTAACCTCGAAACATGACAACTGGCATTGCAGTCCTGAAAGTAACAGGGGTCCAACCCGTAAAACTGCCACAACGTAGGAAGCACATTGTCATTCAAAATAATGCAGTAGGCATCGGCGTTGAGCTTACTATGAATGGGTACCAAGGGTCCCGGTCGATACCAGGAGAAACACCCCCAAGACAATAATTCCACCTCCGCCGTACTTGACAGTTGGCCCAATGCATTCTGGCAGGAGACGTTCTCCAGGCATGCGCCAGACCCTGCCAACTGAAAGGTAAAGGGTGAACCTTGATTCGTCGTTCCAAAGAATCCATTTCCACTGATTTACGGTCCAATTTCGATGTGCTATGCACCATATTAACCGAGCAACGTGGTTGGACTTTGTGATCAAAGGCTTATGGGCAGCAGCACGACCAAGAAAACCAAGCAGATGCGCTTCCTTACGGATGGTATTCATTGAAACAATAATCCGGGATGTCTGTTGAAACTCATCGCGGATGAGGGACATCGGTTAAGTGCGGTTCTTCCGAATTTCTCTGGACAGCACTCGTCTGTCTCTATCTCCCAGTTTCATTGTTTTGCCGACTCGGGGCACATTCCGACAATCACCGCTCACCTTCCACTTCTTAATCCCATAGGCCACTGTCGATTTTGGGTACTTCAGATCGCTAGATATGTCCCTTAAGGATCGGCCACATTTGTGATACCCGATAATTCTACCTTTCTCGAAATCAGAATGCTCCAAACTGAGTGGCATCTTACATGCGACTAATGCCGATGCTGTATACCGGCGGAGGTCGCTACATACCTCAGTCATTTGCATAGGTGTTCAAATACTTATTGGTAGACATTCTGTATATAACAAAATAATTTTAACTTTTTGCAAAAGCTACATATATAGCTGATAAATTTCAAAGGGATATCCCTGCTAGAAATATACTTGGAATGTTTAAAACAATCTTAAAATGCAAAAAGTTTTATTTGAAACATTTTAAATTCTGATTAGTAATTAATTTTATTTAATAATTTTATGTTAGGGTGATAATATTTATTACAGGAAGATAGAAAGTAAAACATTTTTTACACATCATTCTTAGTTTTATTTCTTAATTTAATGAGATCGAAGTATTGATTTTTTTTTTTAATATATGAAATTATAATTTTCCTCTTCATCACTTTAAAATAAATTTAGAATCAGGTTCAAAATGTAAATAATTGAGTGTGCCATCATCTAAAGAAACAAAACTGAAACAGCCTATTGCAAATTAAATAAGGGAACCTATCATCCTTTACTGTATAATCAACATGAAAGATCAGTTCAGTTTGTCTTGTAGGTGAAAAGTAAACTAGGAAAAATTGAATTCAGGTTGTTCTTTAGTTGAAGGTAACAGCTGGATGAGGCACGTTTGCTTGTGCAACAATGGGCAAAAATCCACTGAAAGAACTGAGCTCAGAATTGACACGTAAAGGATTAAATAAAAACTGAGGTGAATATTTTACAGGAGGAGCTATATAGCTGTTTTTATAAGAGAAAATAGTTTTCACAAAATTCAGTTCTGAAAGGATTAAAATAGCATTTTCAATGCATAAATTTTAAATTCACTTTTCTTGCACATCAAAAGAAAACAAATGAATGCCTTTTAAACCTGCTATGAGGGGTCTACCCAGATGTGTTCTTGAGAAATACAGAAATCATGGCTATGACATATACATTATTTATTCTTATAAAATAGTTTAAAATTTATAAGATTAAATAAGAAACTACTAGATGTTTCACATATGTTACAAAGTTAATCCAACTTCTTTTTACTGCATATTAAAAGACAAAAATCAATGGATAAAATTTTTATTTGCAACAGATTTTAAATGCATAAAAGGAGGTCATATGCAAAAAAATTTATACAGCCATGTAGAATAACATTAAAAAACTTCAACAGCATTAGCTTCCAATATATGTACAAATAAATATGAACACAAAATAGAATCTGGTTTTAAAAAGAACATACATAATCATGTATAGACAACTACATAAATTATTAGAAAGAATAAAAATTCTGAAAATGCATATTTTTGTACATATACATATTTTGATGTAGATGGCATTCTTAAGCAAAAGGCAATGAAATAGCGATTCATACTAACTGCATTTTCATTAGTTATCAGTACACTATTTATTACACATTAAAAGTGTAAATGTTAGATGATAAGTCACAATTTTTTAAAATAATCATTTTAGATACAAATATAAAGTGTTGGTAGCAATGTTCATTTTTAAAAAGGATTCTTTGCTTTGAGAGACTTTTCTTAAATATAAGAAAATGTTCAATAAATAAGTTATCGCTCTTGTCATAAATGTAGCTCCTAGAAATTTTTAAGATCTGATCTTCAAATATGAATTTAAAACCTATTTATGCATCATTTAATTATTAAAATAAGCCACAAAAGTCATCAAAGAAATGTATCCTGTGTTATTAAAACTATGTGAACTATGCCATAAATATGTATTTACATATATATGTACTCACACATCAATTTCATAAACCTCATTATATAACACAAGAACAAAGTAAAATTCTAAATGCAATAAGCATCGAATCAAATGGACATATTATAACTCCTTAGTTAACAAAGATGTTTTACTGGGTTTTGTTCAATCCTTCTGTGTGTTGACAACCATAGTAGAGAAGCTCTAAACACATACACATATCAGATCTTGGCCAGCTCCTGTGCTTTAGTGATATAACTGCCATGTTATGGGTTTCAAATCAGTAATTCTCTCATTTGATTTGAAAAATGACACTTTTCAAATAAGAAAATGATATTCATACAATGAAGTACTTTGCCTAGTATACCAAGCCTCTAGATCAGCCTGCATTTGAATATTCCCCAAGGAAATAATTAGACATTCCCTTTATAAAGGGGAATGAGTAGATGTACAAGGTTTGACACTTAAGCTCTGAGGCCTGTGTTGGCGCTCTAGAACTGCAAATAACAGAAAAATTTATCAGATTAAAGTTATGATGTTCTATTTTTTTTCAGAGTATATGAAAATTTGGTTAAGAGAGCATCTGCAACATTGATAAACTGAAATCCTCCTTTATTACACTATCGTGAAATAGAGAGTGAGCATCCAATTTTGCTGCAAATCAGCAACATGAGAATAGCCAATTTGAGATGGTATGTATGTATGTGTGTATGTATGTATGTGTGTATGGTAGGCCTGGTTTCCCAATAGACATTTGTTATGACTTAATTAGATGTTTAGAGAATTATGTTAGCTACCTGCTGGAGACAGATTATCATATAGAGGAAGTATATTAAACTTGAAATGATCTGGCAACAATAAAAATTTGTGCAAGTTTTATCCCCTCTTCAAGTCAAAATCAAAGAGTTATGTGCTGTACAGAATTGGTCAAAGTTGTATAATTGGACCTTCATTGATCGATCACATCATTAGAGGTAATGAAACTTGGTGCTTTTAACAAATAAAGAAATTTTTTAGAAAGAGAAAAAAAACAGTGAATACGTATACATTCACAGCAGCTTTATAAAACTTTATGTATGCCCTTTATTCCATTATAATGATAACAAGAACACCTTCAAAAACAAATGTTCAGAAAAGAGCTGGTACTTTCTTTACAAAATCTTCGTGTGTCCTTCAAAATAGGAATATAATAGATTTAATTTGACACAAACATTTTTCTGTCATTAGCAAGACTAGAGTCCTCCAAATCAAAGCTTTACCTTTATTGTCAAATTTTGATTTGGGAAACAAAGTATGAATAATAAACCTATATTCAAACATATAAACCTATATAAGTAAAATAAAATGAACAGGAAGAACAAATTCAAAATGCACTAAATGGGACACTCAAGAAAAATGACTAGTTACAACTAATACCATTTATCACAAGTAACAGATTTTAAATTTATTGCAGACTTTCCTTTTTCTATTCAAAAAATACATAAGGCTAGTTAACATTTCATGAAATATCTAAATTATTTCCACCGGGAGTAAAAATAAACACTTAAATTTATTAAATATGAAATAACAAGTCTAAACTCTTCCTTCGTCATATTAAGAAGTCAGAACACTCACATTCATGCAGTGTAGTTTATGAAAACAATTATTTGGCCATAATCTTTGCCTTCCATGTAAGTATTACATAAAAGGCAAGGAATGCAATAAAAAGGCTGATATGCTACAAAAGCTTCAAGAGCAGTTTATATCTAAGTCAGGCAATTTGTTATATATTTATTAACTGTACAGATTTATTCTTGAGCAGAATTTATATGTTCAAGCAATAATTGAAGGACATCATTATGTTTTAAAATCTTAGCAGTATCACAGACTGTATTTCCATAAATATCTTCAGTTTCTACATTCACATTATGGCTGAGTAGAAATTTGATTACATCCAGGAGATTCATTTCAACAGCCTGAAAGTGGAAATAATCAGTAGACAGAAAACACAAAATATGAATACCTTAAAACAAAACCCATTACTTACATAATGTATTGGAGCTCTTTTGGAAAAGTCTGTTTCATTCAGGTCAGCACCAGCAAGATGAAGAGAGGTTAATCTTTTCAAATTCCCTTGTTTGGCAGCACTACAAGAACAACATTCCGAAAATTATTTGCATACATGACAAAAAATTTTGTGTTTCATTGATATTCAAGACATAAAATGAATAAAAATGCCCCCAAAATTAGAGATTTCATAAAGATATAAACTTTATGTCTTAGTGACTTTTTAAACAAAATTATATAGATGAAACAATTTTTTTCCTCAAATATAAAAATAACATTTCTCACATACCACCTAGTAAAGCTCTAAGTAAATTAGAACAGATTTTTAGAAAAATACACCTATCCGGCCTACAGCAAAAGCTGAAACTAAATTAACAATAAACCTTATTCTTGAGTTGAGATTTTCCTTCAGCAGGGTGCTCACACACACACACACAAAATAAATAAATAAATAAAAAAATTCTAATTTTTCCCCATCTTAAACTAATTTTCACTCACTATAAATTTTTGTAAATAAAAATAAAATGAATTAGCTCAAGTTTTGTTCTGAAAATGTTTAGGAGCCGCTTTAGTACCAGAATATTTGCAAAAGACCTATCCTGCTTTGAAAACACCAGTTGTTAGACTAACCCAGCAGTTCTCAAATATTTTTTGCTACAGCAACCTTGTAGAAAAAAAAAATTCACAACACAGCTTCCTTAAAGGGTTTGAGTATGAAGGAAAAGAAATAACAGTGTAAGTTTAGAGCTTATTTGTCTTTAACTCTCTAAGTGTTATGCACATAATTCCCCCCCCCCCTAGCCAATGATGTCTTAAAATGGATGTGCACATGGTGTGAAGTGGTTTAGATCTACATAAAAAATCATTTAATTAAATGGTTATAACAGTTGTACTTGTAATAAAAATTTTTGATCTAAATCTAAACTCATAACACATGCACATCTGTTTGAAGACATCATCGGCTGGGGAGGAAATTATGTGCATAATGCTTAGAGGGTTAATATAATGAATGACACTATTTGAAGAAATTTTTGAAAAATTGCTCTTAATTGTTGCCAAGGCCCTTGTATCATAAGCTCATGGCACCCCAAAGTGTCACAGTATCCAGTTTGAGAACCACAGGATTACCCAGATTACTGAATCATTGTTGAGATGTATGTATGTCTCAACATTTACAGTTAGTGGATCAATAACATGTATGATAAAAGCCTGAGTTAAATATTTCAATGTTTGTAATAGAAATATTTTATTTCTGCTGACTGATTTAGAATTTTCTTTTATTTAACAATTAGATTTAATTTATTTTATTTCATTTTTTAAAAAAACTTAACAATTCAATAAAGGATTCTTTTAATAGCAACATTCTAAAGGAGAAAATGTAATGGCACAAGTACTCCTGAAAGATGAAAAAAAAATTATTCAATAAAAGTCAAAAATAGGAACATTTTTTAGGATTTCTACTTTCTAGAAAACTCAACCGATATTGCCCAATGGAAATAAATGAGTTTCGGCTTTTGGAATGTGAGGATGACTTTTTTGACAATGACACGAAAAAAGGTTTGATGGTGAAGAACTTGTCATGGATAGAGACTTTTAAGTGGTATGAATCTATCTACTGCAAGGCAGACAAGAAGTTCACAGATGGGACAAGGGCTTTGGATGAGGATAAAAAATATGGAACATGTTTCCATTTCTCTGAAATAGCAATAGAAAGAACATTTTTTGGCAGATCTATTTTTATTTAGTTTTTTTATATACATTGCTGGGGTCAATTAGAAAAGTTAATTCTTAATATATAATTACATTTTAAAAAGTAATATAAACTTTAAGAATTAATGATAAAATATGAAGGGTTGTTGTAAATTGAATTTTGTTTATTTTGTAGAAGAAATATTTTTGTTAAATTATGATCATGATAGCTTTCATTATGTCTGGGGTAATTTGACTGTGATTTAATTATGGTAAATAAATGCTTGTTTATCCCTCAGCTCTAATGAATTATATTTTATTGACTGCATGTCCTAGGCATTGAATTTCAGAGATTTCTGCAAGTCAAAGAAAAGATCCTACAGTTAATGTGATATAAATGTTAAGTTAATTTTATTGGTATTTGGAAGTTACTACAATTTTTATGATCATAACCAATAAACAATTATAGCAGATTTTTAGATGATTTGAATTTATGTATTTTTAAATACATAGTTTTATATGCCCATACCTACATTAAATTAAATTTTTCATTCTGGCTTAATCTTAATAATTTAAACTATCCATTAACTAAATGAATACTAGTAATAAATAAAAAAAGAAACATGACAATTATTCACACAGAATAGGAATTATAAGGTGGCATCATCCATAGTAGAAATGATGCTGTGCATCTGCCATTACTGTAGGAACAGTTGCTTGGAATTGAAAATTTTCAACAATTTTAATATATATCAAGATATAAAATAAAATATACTACTCATATTAACATGATGAGATTTAGGAAATAAAGATCATATTTACCTCCAATATAAAAATTTAGTTCCTAATTTATATAATTTTCAAAATTTATTTTCAGGCAAGTTGCACTCATTCCATTTTGTATCTATTTTGTTCTTTAACCCTTTCATTCCCACAATTGCCCTTGATAGCCAAGATTTCTGGGTCCCAGAATAGCAGAAGCCATATGAGACAATTTCCTCCCCCCCCCCAGATTTGTGACAGCTAACAGTCCTGGCTAATGCTGTTAGCGATGAATAGAGGACTCATTGTAGCATCCAATTTTTGCAGGTGTTTCCCTCTGAGGTTTTTACAACATGTGGAGAAACACTAGTCGCTGGAAACATTTCATTGCTACTCCATTTGGTTTTGTACTTGTTTACTTAGATTGGCAGGTGAAAAAAAAAAACTGGGAGGAAAACATGCAACCGGAGGACATATGGAATTCTAGTGTAAAGGTCTTAGATAGTTAAAATATATAGTACTTGAAATGACAAAACTAAACAAGTTCATAATGTTAGAGTTCAATTAAAAAACTTGGCTTTAATGAATATTTTTTGGGTCGACGACGTCCTTATTTTTGTGTACCTGCAGACCATCTCCCCGATGGTGTTGGAAGGTAGATTCAAGTATCCTCCAGCCTTGATGATGAGCTTGATGACGTCGTGGTAATCGTGCTCAACGGCCGTCATGAGGGGCGTCCGGTGGTCGCGGTCTCGCATGTGTACGCTCGCCCCGTGCTTCAGCAAGTACTCGACTATCTTCAGGTTGCCATCTGCGCAAGCAATGTGTAGAGGCGTCCGGAAATCATAATCGCAAACAGACAAGTAAGCGCCCTAAAATAAACACTTCGTCAAATAGTATTCAAGAAAATAACTTCACGCAAATGAATTAAAAAAATAAACTACTTACAAACTGTCTCATTATTTCAAGCTTCTCTAGGTTGCCTTCTGAAACGATACTACATAAAATGGCCGGCGACAAGGCATCCCGTAAGGCGCCAACTTCCTACAATTAAGAGATATCTGCATATAAATATTAACTCATCAAAATTCAATTGACAGCCAAATGAAATCACTACCAACATCAAACATAATAATACAGAAAACCCTTATCAATTAGTAACGGCAAAATCCATTGCATTCGCAGACATTGTTGCGTCTACTGACACTTCAAATCCCTCACATCGTTGTCAACTGATGTCAAACGGCCTACTTTGTTGGATGGAAATAGCGAGGATTATCCACTACTAAAAACCTTATTCGAATATTTTACCCTCTTTCTAACCTCTTGAGAGTAAAAGTTATCAATGATAAATTGCCACTTAACAGAGTAGGACAAAGTCCTAAATGATACTGTGGTAAAAGACGAAATGTAACTTGATAAAAATAGTTTATTTAAACTAAATCCTCTTTATGCAGAACAGAGTACGTAAAGTTAATACATTAGATCTCGGCCAGAATAAATGTTCGTTCTACCAACCACAAGAGAAACTCAATTATAAATACACACATCTTATTTGCATACAAATATTTTTTACGTAAAACTCAGATATCAAGAAAAAAAAATTTTTCTTTTACTAAAACCATATTTTTTTGCATCGTAACTCCATTATTTTCCCATTTTGACTGCTCTTATTCCACTGTAAACTTCTTACGAGACGTATACTACAAACATGAAAATTCCTAATAATCCACTTTATTTAGTTAGACAATAACCCCAAAGTGACATTCATTAAGATACGAAATGTAGTATTTACTTCTGAAGAAGATAGTCCGAGCGTTTTCACGACTGCTGTGATGACATCCAAATCTTCAAATTTTAAATCTTTATGAACTGTGAGTTCACCTCTTAGATTAGTCTTCATCATCTAAACAAATAATGAACGCGGCTTTAAAAAATGTACTTAAACTGCGGAAGCAGTAACAAGGAAAAGAGAAAATTTTCAATTTCTGATGTATGAAATATCTTACCATTCGCTTTGTCTGTATCGACCATTCACTCTTACTGAGTACATAACTTAGCTTCGTTAAGGCGGCTTCCGGTGTCATATCAGAACCAGGAATGACATTCACCTCAGCAAGAGCCTAGAATTGGAAAGAAAGCTTTGAAATTGACGACAAAAAATTCTTTGTTAGCTTCATTCAAATCGTATCGAATTCAATAATTGAGAAATATTTTAGCAATGAATTAAGAAGAGCGAAATTTTTCAATAGGAATGAAATAAATGTTCTGTAGACATTGCAAAAATAAAACTTTCGTTTGAGAAATCTTTTAATAAACGAGTCGTTTAACAGGAGACGACCCAGCTCTCTCTCTATATATATATATATATTTATTACGTAATAAGAAAGCTTTAATCAGAACAAGTAAGAAAGAGAGCCCAGCATGTAAAATGTATAACTAAAGATAACTGTTTTGAAGCCTCTTCCTCACTGGAAGAACAATCTCACAGTTTGTTGCATAAAGGAAGACGATGTCTTCTTTACTTGCCCATATTTATTCATGGATTTTCTACATACCTCCATTTTCGACTTTCGTAAGCCAAAGCCGATAGAGATTATTTGTGACCCACTCTTTCAAATGTTACAATGCAAAGAATTACGTACACTTCCCGTTTCATAAGATGGATCCACTAGTCCAAGAGAACATTGTGTACAGTTCACTATAATGACGCCTCTCCTACTGGCTCGCTTTAGTTCGTCCAGTAGGTCCTTCCTTTGTGACGGTCCGTTACCGGCACCATACGTCTGTAAGACAACGCCTTCGATGGGAGGACTCAAAAATGCGCGGACCTGAAACAAACAAAAAATTATTTCACCGTACCAATAAAATCAAGTATTGAACTTCGATTCCATTATAATGCTAAATTAAGGTTTTTACCTACATCGGTAAATTTTTTCTTGTCTGTAACTGAATTAAAAAACAGGCCAGTCAAGTCCACTATCCAACTGGCTACTCTGTGGTCAAAACGATCCATTATGTAATCAAGTAATTAAAATGGGTTTTAACTTTAATGTGTAAAATCCAATTTTTTTTTTAACATACGTAGGGGCTTACATCTTAAATCCGAACAGCTACTAACATTCATGCTAGACAAAGGAGTCAAAATTGCACATCAACGGTACCGGACCCAGCCAGTGTATACTTATTCAGTCAAAAAGGAGCCGAATCCAATCCCATTTTCTCCCAACCGAGGACTTCCTAAACGCTGATTAACTATTAGGTATCCATGGCTAAAAAGGTACTATTGGAAAAACACGACTTACCACTTCCACAGTGATACTGGGAAACAATCGTAGCAGACCCACGTTGTGGTTTAGGACTCCGTGAACGTTGAATTTTTCAATAGTTGAAGGACGGAACACGTTTTTCCATTCCACTGGAAAGAAAAGTTACACATTCTCACGTAACACCATTTGACATTTCATTTTTTTTTTTAAACAGTGAATTCGTAGTATAGTTATTTTCAAAAATCAACGGCTTTACTATTTTACTGTATTATTTCTAATTATTTTTGAGATACTACGAGCATACAAAGAAAATGTAATTACCATGAATTCCGATTCCCATTTTAGCCAGCGGGGGTAAATTGGGAGAACTAAAAGCATCTAAGCTAGACGTGCTAATCTTGCTCGTTCGGTTACCTCGAAATAACTTGTTATTAAATAAGATGGTCACCTGAAATTAATGGAATATCTACAATGGATTTCAAATTTTAAAAAAATATATAATGAATAATAAAAACACATCATTTACAGATTTAGCCCTTTTTACCACTGCAACCTAAAAATTGATGTCATTTAAAAGATGGTTTCGTTCTTATCAAAAGACGTTTCATTTTTGTGATACAAAATAAAAAAACATATATTGGAGACACCAGAGGTACATTTCAACCAAATTCTTTAGAGGAAGATCATTTTTGGGAACAATATTAAAAAGTTGTTTTGATTTTTTGAACACACCCTAGAAATTTTCATTTTATATTTGGTTTTGTTTGAGGAGTTTGCTGAGATATATTAAAATGCGGTTGCTCTTCTTCATCATTCTAAGCATATGTCTTAAAGGAACAAGTTTTTAACCCATCCAAATTTTTCCCTTTCAAAACAGTCAACCTTTTCGTAAATTCCAGACGGAACTTACCATACTAGAGTTGCCGGTTTAAAAGTTGTCAGGCTACTTTTAAGTTATTTTCCCTGCAATGTAAAGGAGTTCCGATACGCAAAATTAGTTTATTTCATTTATTATCGCTTTGCAATATTTTTTTTCCTCAAAAATGTGTTATACAAGTGCGAACGAGAAGTGGTCGACAGGTCCGTTTTCGAACAGGAATTCGCTGTCGAACCCCCATCGACGCATCCGTTCAGTGGGTTAATGGATCCTAAATGTTGTTTGACAATGCATGTAAGTAAAAAAAAATCTGCACGTCAGAGTTAGTATATTTAAAGTGTTTATTTTGAACATTTTTAAAGTTACCTAAAAGTCAAGGTTCTTCTAAAAATACATATTACTTTCAAATTAAATATCTCAGCATTTTCTTTTGAAAAGTATATAAAATCTACTTGAAATAAAAAACAATTCAATCTACTTCAGGAATACAATAACTGCCAGCAATTATGAGCGAGTTCATCAGGTTATCCCTTCCGTCACTGCGAGCTTCATATAAAGGAATCTAGAAAGGGAGAAAACAGGATCTAATTAGTTCATTTCAAATTTGGAGAATTAAAATAGGGAAAATACCCTTTTAACTTTTTTAAATTGGTAGTCTGTGAAAAAAAGAAGTCTGTGATATGGAAACTGGAGGATACATTTAATTCTTCATCATAACTCATAAATGCTTAGCGTGTTGTTCAGGCAACAGCTATAAAATATCTTGTACAATTTTTACCAGAACAAGCTTTTTTTTTTTTTTTTTTTTTTTTCCCCAGCAAAGGTAGATGCTAATCCTATAAATAATCTACCAAACTTTCAATTACTGCTATTATTTTAAATTTTTCTATTTGGATAGGAATTTTACGATTTTTCAAGACTGATATAATTTTACTTTTTCGGCAGGTTTCGACTGAAATCATGACCTATTACAAAACTCTGTGTTCATATGGGATACTAAATAAATATCTTAACATAAAGTATTGATATCTTATAAATGGCATCCTACAATGATTAAAATGTCAACTGATCGTTGATGAAAACCGGCTGTAATATTCGAACTTCTTTGACTCATTAAAATTATTCATCAATATAATGGTTTCAATATTAAAGTCTTTTTTTAATAAGAATTAGTTTGGGTTTGAATTTTGAAAAAAAAAAAAATAGCTCTTAATTGAATATGTGGCCTTACAATTTTATCCATTTCTGTATGGTTATCAATGCAAAAATCTTGGATTCAATGGAACTCCATTGTATAACCATTTCATATGTTTCATTTTATACTTACAGATGTGGAAGAAAACCATTGATGAGCTAAAAAGTACAGACTTACTTTTTTCAAACAAATACTTCTACCTTAACAAAGCTCTTTAAAGAATATGTGTAGATATTGAGGAGTGGAATAGACAAGAATAAATCTTTAAATCTCGAATATTATACAACAGTATAAATAGGATATTCAACCATTTTAGTTTAAACCTTTTTTTTATTAACAGAAAAAATAATGATCTCATCAAATATATTTCAGAAATATGAAGAAATAGGTCAAATTTTCAAACATTCTCGAAAATGAATATTTTACCCTTACTGTAACTTATCAGAAAACTATCCCAATATATTGGGTTCATCATTTTCAAGCTTCATTGTTTGCTATCACTTAATTAACAGTATCATAACAAGAACGTATAAAATCATGAAAAAAATGGTACAATCTTGAAACCTTCATAAAATTCTAAAATCTAAATGAAAATTCAATATCTTTAACTATCAGCAATCTCGTAACTGTATGACACCTTCGGGGGTGGCACGCTTCTAAATGGCGAGGACCCCTTAATTCATGTGGCAACATCTACTATGAAGGGAGAAGAAGTGCGACTTTAAGCTTTAGTCCCATGGCTCATACAGAATGCAAAAGAATGAATAAGAGAAATGAAATTTTATTTCCCCTCTCCAACTGCAATGGCATTGCAAAATTCAATATACACCCCGGACGACGAATGACACAAGGAATAATGAAATAGTGCCTTTAGGAAATACAGACTTCAATTAGTGCCGTTTTATTTACATTCTTCGGAGATTGGAATTTCCATCATTTTCTTATCATTTTACTGATTAGTAAAGGTTCTTATAAAAAAATTTCAAAAACAAGAACAAATTAAATATTTAAACATTACTCAAAATCCTCCACTTAACAAATAGATTGAAGTGTATGAATGTAGCTTACTTGTGAGCCAGTAATGACAACTGATTTCCCCAAATTTTCTAGCAAGAAAGACAGTGCAGATGCTGTGTATGCCATAGTATCAGTGCCGTGCAAAACAACAAAGCCGTTGTAATGTTCATAGGATTGCTATCAGAAGAAAATACCATCTTTAATACAAATACACAAAACAACATTTGCATTTAAAAACATTAAATGTACATTTTATATTTTGCAGTCAAATTATGAGAAATGTTATCCATTTTAAACTAAATTGGGGTCCAACACCGCAAATCGAAGAGAAAAAAAATTCCCCAACTATTATTGAATTTATTTCAACTAAATAAACTGAAAACTGTGTTTTCATCATTATTTTGCAGAGCAAGAACGATTCAAGTCTAATTTAAGGCGTACCAAAATTTCGATAAGATGTGTCTCATTATTTCGAAGTACTTCTTGGCACTACAGCGGGGGGGGGGGGGGGGGGGTCTTCCCACTTTAACTATCTCGGGTCCAGTCCCAACTTTGGAATGTTTTCAAATATCCCTAAATGATATCATTAAACAAGTAGCTTCGATGTAATGTGATATTGACATGAAATCGTGTCTGCTTTAGAGTTTGACTGGATTTCATGACTCATTCGTTTGTATCTGCATCTGAAGTTGGTAAACAGTCAGAAGTCAGTTGGGAGCGCTACGGTGTACACTAAAACTAATGAGACTGGAATCTACTGCATAATGAGGATTCTGAACATCCAAGCTCTCAGTACCCTAACGCGGTTACGTTTTTAATAATAAAAAAAATGTGATGTTTTACACAGGATCGAGCAATTGGTTTTTTTAGTATGATGCAAGTCTCCAAAATGTAGGGACCACCTTCCTATTGACATCGCTTTACAAATTTTCGAAAACGTGGCTTTGGAAATGAAAATTTTCTCAGCTTCTAGGTGATACGTTATAATCCGTTCGATAATTACGGGGAAATATGCGAGAAAAACCATTAAAAAATAAATAATAAAAAGATCCGAGAAGTTTTGCACGATGTCATGAAAAATTCTTGTATCCAATTTCTTGCATTTTAGCTCTCCTTGTTTCAGCGGAATACTCCTCTTTATTTAAATAGATACCATTTCACGGGAAGAGTTAAAGCATCGTTTAATAAATAGCAATTCAATATTGCATTTGGTTTAGTTTTATTAAACCTTGAATGCGTTTTTATTCAACTTTTTAAGCGTTAGGCCTAATCTCAAAAGCAATTCAGTCCTGGATGTGGCAGACCATTTTCAAGAGCCGGACTCTTCTGCCTTCCCTCTTGGGCTCAGAAACGGATTAAACAGACTTCTTAACATTACAGCACGTAGAAAGTTCGGGGTCCCCCTCTTGTTTTGACACCTAACTCACATGATACCGCCAATAAATACACGGAAAAAGGAGGTGTTCCGAAACTTCGTAAATGTTGAGACAGAAAAGGAATAAAAGGAGGGAATGACCGAGGTAAGCCGTGAAAAATAAGGAAAAAAGGGGGGATTTCTTGGGGAAAAAAAAAAAAAAAAAGCGCTGCGGCATCAGCGATAGTGTAAGTTCATCTAAAAAATATCGGAAGCAGTGATTCAAATTAATGGTTTGATCAGGACAGCAAAGTCCAAGTTGCGATCACCATATTAATTGCCCCGAATGCAATTATCTTCGATAAAAAAAAATGCTCCAGAGAAAAAGTACCAGTTTACTCCCTCATTCAATAATACTATTTAAAATTTAAAAAAAAAAAAAATGTAATGCGGTGCGTTTCTACGTTTATCGATGTTTTTAGATGGAAATTTATTATACTCCTTAAATAATCGAATTAAGCCTCTGCAGCTAAAGGTGACCAGGAAAGACGCCGGAAATCAATTCACTATGAAGCCTCATGTACGATTGTTTAACATCACTTCTAATTGACATGAGCTACTAGTGGGTACCAGAACGAGCTTATTTCTCCTATTGGTTGCTTTCCATTCTCATGTTCGCAATATATTTCTGTAAGATGTATCCGTATTTGAGTACGTTCTTTCGTATTGGTGCGCCGAAACTAAACTTGCGACATTATACCGAATGCAAACTCTACCATTTCAGACATATCAGATTTTTATACTACCCTCCGATTCGAAAAGAAAAAATGATTTGAACATCATTTATGAGATTTTCTTTTTACTTCGAGTATGAGGAAAGAATTGTCAAAACTACGAGGTCTTTTTTCGATCTCCGATGGGTCATAAATAAAAGACAATAGAACAAAGTGAATTTATTATCAAAAATTATGCACAAACATGCTTAATTTTAGAAACAAACTCCGTGAAGATTCAGGCACTAGTCATATTTTAGGATAGGTTTACGTCAGAGATATCAAATAGAGCCTTAATGTTGCTTTAGCCTTGCAACCAGTTCTTTACTTCAGCGAAGAAATGGAAATCATTCTGTAAGTCTGAACTATTCCGGGTGATTAAACAATACCCATTTAAACTACTCTAGTAACTGCTGGGTTACACCAGCAATGTAAATGTGAGAGCTTTCATGATCTTCAGAAGTCAGCATTCCTCTGCTATTGTTTTGAATGGCTTTTTACAATCGTCGTAAAGCCTACAACAAGCTGCTGTATTCATCTCATTTTACGCCGAACGATGGCCGAATGGTTAGGGTGCTAGCCTTCGGAACCTCAGTTCGTATCCCACTATGGCATGGATGTTCGTAACCGTTTGGAATCGGCTTTAAGCAGTAGGTCCCGGTCTCGTTAGCCCTCGAGTTGCAAAAAGTAGACCGTAGCACTCCCAAACCAAACCAAACCATCTCATTTTACTGTTGCAACACACCTTTTGGAGCCCGAAAACCCGTAACCATAACTATCAACGTTAGTGAGCAATTGCTTGAAGTGGTTTGGCGAGTTTCAGTCATATTACTGGAAGCAACGTTCTTCGATATTAAAGTATTGAAAACTTGATCTACCAATACCACCAACGGCTGAATCTTCAAGGTGATTATGTAAAAAAGTAAAATTTGTACATTACTCTGCTAATAAAGTAATTTATTTAGTTAGCTATTCTTGTTTTTTAATTATGGTCTTTCGGAGACTGAAAAAAAAAACCCTCGTATACATGAGGACAAATCGACTTGTAAAGTAGTTTCTTAACACGACAGCACTAGTACCCCATTAGCCCCTAGTAGCCCACAGGGTCGGCTACTCTTACTCTCTTTAACAATCATCCTACGGATGATTGTTTGGTATAAAAAATAATGATCCCGAAATAACAAAATCAAGAAATAGCTTGAAAATTTTGAAAATAGTTTGATTTCTCTCGGGGATACAGTTTTCATGCAAGGTAGGGAAATAGAATTCCTTTTCCTGTTTTTAATTTCGTCATTCAATAAAATCGATTCAAAAGTCCACTACTACTTTCTGCCTATCTGCTTCTACCACGTTAGTCTTTTTTTTTTTTTAATTAATTTAGAATAATGGTTTATTTTATGCTGACTTTATACTCGGAAAGATGAGACGAAACAAATACTCACTCTGTCATTTGTCACTCGCTCTCGCAATAAAACGCGCATCGAGCGTGTTATCTGAGGTTGTATTACATTTAAGACAGAATCATGGCCGATAGTGTTTGCAAACACTAGATAATGTTTTATGTCTAAATTATGAAGCAGAGCAAAAAATAGTGAGGCTGTCATAGAGATACAAACAACACGTGGAAGTATAAAATACGTGTCGAAATGTAAACAAAGACAAAGATTGACTGCGTTTACAGATGGAAATCTTAGTTACAAATTCGATCCCTAATTTCCTCCCATTCAAAACAATGATGCCTCTGCAAGTCACCCTTCTTGAAGTCCGTTTACAAATACCTTCTAAAAGTGGCCAAAAGGCGACCCGATATGGATCAACTTTGAGAGGGGGAGGGGGACTGTAGTTTTGCAATAATTCCGTTTAAGGATCAAGTCTCCCGTCGGAAACATTTTAATGCCAAAATTACATGACTTGTCAAGGTTAACGGCGTACTTGGGTATGTGAAACGTACCTCCGACCGGAAAAGACTGAAGCCCATATTTTGGAATATCTATAAAAGTTTGCCAAACAAGATATTGAGTGCTGTCGAATTAAACTTCAATCCAAGCTTTGCCAAAGAAATAATCCGAAGCGTACAGCCTTATGAGCCGTGACGAAACAACGTATGCTACGTTACTCGTGTTTGGACCGAAGCTTAAAATATACTCGAAAATTGCGGATTGGAAAAAGGGTGTTTCGTAGTATACGATTTTTTTTTAAACTTTATTTATGCTATTTCTTTCTTACATTTTCTCCGTAAAAAGTTTCCGTAATTTGTTATCGGTATGTGAAATTTGAAAACTTTTCCAGTGAAATTTCTTACTTCAAAATATAAAACTTCATGCATCCCTCAAATCTTTGCTTTTTATTGAGAGGCCATCGTTTTCCGCTGAATAGAGAATGATACAATATTCGATAGAGTCCTAGCAACGTCGGACTACGCAGGCACTCTCGATGAAAAATTGCATTTTTTCCCCCTAAACGCTTGTTACTGTGACGGTTTCGAATATTTCGTTCGAGCTTCCTTGCGGAACGAGAGCCGAAAGGTAAGACGCTTCTCTTTAGTACTGGAATTCGCGGGTTGGAATGGATATTAGTAGCCTTTCGGAACCGGTCTCATTAGCCCTCGTCAGTAGACCTAACCAAGCCAAACTAGTGTTCTCCTTGGATGGATAATGGATAACTTCTGAAGTCAATACGAATCTGATTCAACTAGTGAAAAATGACAAGCAAAATCTACTTGTTGGGCAGAAGGAATTAAAATAAAAAATTTACCAGCCACCCAAGTACTTACTTGTTGGGCAGCAATAAAATTAAAAAACAGCCACCAAGTACTTACTTTGATACACCATTGTATCCAATTATCCATGATATTATCAATGTAATAATCCTAGAAAATAAATATCATAAACAAAACACATTCACTAGAAAAAAAAAATTTTATTCATCACACAGGTTACACTACAACCAAAAAAAAAAACATACATCACTGTAAATAATCTTCATATAAAACATTACTAGGGAATCATTCATCAAATTACACTAATAGAAAATACTTAATACAAGCGGAATCTTTAACTTCATGGAACTCAAGTCTATCTTCTGTTTCATTCTACTATTCTGGCAAACAAAAAAAAAAAAAAACATTTTGGGAGGCATAACTGAAGACTATGGGTCTTCATATAAAGAATTTCATAAATCACTTGAGCCGATTCGGATTCTTCAATTTACTCAAATGATACAGCGATTTCCAATTCTCTCACGTTTTAAATAATTACCATTTGAAGCGGAACTATTCTTTCTCAGTTTTTGTTAAGAAAGCGAAAAATATTAGATAATTTTAGTAGTATAAAGACGGCCCATTTGTAGTCTACGTAGCAGTAGACAGGACGTGAAAAAGGTATGTCATGCAATTCATTTTTATGTTTTTCAGCAGTAAATGGGAAATATTATTTAATATTTACAGGTAACATAAATAAAAACCTGGTTTTCACAAATATTTAATGTTTTAATAATTTGTGGAATTTTGGGCGTCTGATTCATCTGAAGACTAGTACGAGAAAGAAAATCCCAAAATTTCTCAGAAATTAAAATCTTGTCTCTGAAACGAAAGCGAAAATCAGCAATCATGTAGATAATTTCTATTGAGACAGTGCTGAAGGGATCAGCTCCATTTGTATAGGTATTGTGAACTACGTGGAGGACAGTTGAGACAGGACGTGAGCCGGAAACCAGACCACTTAGCCATTTTGTCTACCTTCAGATTATACCACTTTGCATCAAAAGTCAGACTTCGACATCAAGAAAATAAACAAAAATGAAAATCACACGAATAATCTATTTATATTTTAATAGCACATTTTTATTATACTATTATACAATTCATCATTATTTCTAATAAAATAATTTTTAATTATCTTATTGATTACCATTCCAGCAGCCTCAAAAAAAGTCATGTCATGGTCGAATATCAGATGTCAAACATCTTGCATACCCATTTCTCCTCTACTCTATTCCAGTTATCGAACCGGCTGTTCCATTGTGAGCGATTCCAAAAATTCTTTACGAATCTCTGCTGTCTAATGACACGTTGGCGCGAAAAATAAGAAAATGATCTTAGCAAAAAGGGAAACAATTTGAATAAGGAAGCGGAAAATAAAATTATTCAAGATAGCGAGCGAAGAAATTTCAGCCCTTAATAAATAATTCCCTCACCGTTACGGAATCTCGTAGATGCACGCTTTCAGCAATCACAGTTGCTACGAACGACATTCCTGTCCAAGCCATTGCTAAACACTCTCAAATGCGATCCAAACGAGGATCATTCGAAACCGAATAAAATAAGGAAAAGTCAAAAAATATTTTTTCGGAGTTACAATTAAAGGATAGGACTAAAAGACAATAAATTACAATTATTAGCAATATTAGGCGTGACAGTTTACATTCCTAGGGGTAGGCAAAACGTAAAAAAAAAATAAATAAATAAATAAATAAATAAAATAAAAAAGAGTCATCAAGCGCTTAAAGTGTTCTTAATACAGAGGTGCCCGAGTTCAGCAAAATATTTTTAATTGGTAGAAAAGTTGAGACTGATTTCGATAGTAAAAAATATCAAGGAAATGAGTTCTTGCGAAGGAATTAATCATCTTGAGCACATATCCAAATTTAATTGAGAATGACAACATGAACGTTTTTTTTAAAGCTACTCGTTAGAAACACTGCTAAATCCTGTAAAATAATCTCTTTCCATTTTTATATAATGCATAGGTATAAAGTTAACTGAATTTCGAGAAAGTGTTCAATCCACAGAAAACAGATCTTTCCTTAAGTAGCAACACAATATTTTCCCATTAGATGCAGTTATACTAAATAACGAATATTATTAGCTTAAAGTTCGCACTAAAATGATTATATTTTTTTCAACTTACGGCAAAACGAGAATATTTTCTTTCGGGTTGTGTCGAATATATTCAGCGGCTTCTTCTTTATCATGTAGCTGAGGGTACGATTTGATTTTCCTTTCCATCTCGCTCTCCACCGGTGCATAAACTATCAAAATAAATACAATAAACGAAACAAGTAAAAATCTAATATTTCATTTCAATAAATAGAAATCGAATAGAGAAAAGTGGGCACTCGTGTAGTTCGAATAAAATAGAATCCTTAATAATGATTTGGTTTACTGTTTTGCTGGAACTAGTGTTTAACGAATCATTAGCTCAAATTACCACCCAGTTGAAAGTCGGTGATAGCCAGTAAATGGACTCATTTCACCGTATATGGGTTTCGGGAGCCGTTGACCTACGAAGAGTATCATTGCTCTAGGCTGCACGTCTTGAGATCACAGAGACTGGAGTGCAGAAACTTCTTTAGGATATGCAGAATGTGTTGGTGTTATGCATCTCCAACAAAGTTTCCAATTGTTTTACTTCGGTGGATTCCGAATTCTGCTTCTGGCATCGATGTTCCTCCTCGGAACCCAACCAAACACATTCTTCTTGATACACCGCAACGCATTGGAATGAATGAGATGGGGTAACTCGAACATTTAGAATTCCTGTTTCTTACTACCAAATAAGAAAGAGGAATTATAAATGTCTATTAGCCACTCAATCCATTCGAAAGGGATACGCCCGTTCTCAAAAGGTTCAATTTCAACTTTGACCTCTAGAACCGCGGGATGGGTCATTTTGACACACACACACACACTATTTTGTGTTCAATTTTCTCAAAAAGTGACTCATGAAATGGAAATAAATTTTTCGACTTTTCCTCATTTTATACCCATAAAAATGTGTGAAAAAATGATTCATTACTAAGCTTCGAAGTGGGGAAACGAATATACTGTAGATATTTATTCTAACTGAACCGATTCTAACCGATATATAGAAAATGAACAAAATAAATATAAAAAACTAAATCATTCCATTAAAGTTTTCTATATATTACTTTTTGATATTGTAATATGTTATTTTTGTGAATGAATGTCATTGCTTTTGAATTCCTATTAATCGGGGTGACATCGTGTGATTACAAGAGGCCGTCAATTTTCGAAAAACAAATAATGGCGTAACAAGAAATTTTTAACCAAAATAAGTGTATTTACAGATGTCATTAAAACACATAGCTCAATTTTTAAAATCCAATTTGAATTAGGATCGAGATCTTTACTATATATTACTGTGTGAAATGTGACACTTTGACTGCTAATGATTTCAATAAATGAGGTAAACTATAAAATTAAACTTTCAATAGTACTTCGAGAATTAATGAAAGAACGAAATGGCGGTTTTAACTGCATATGAATATAATAAATAGAAGTTACCGAGATGGGTATATGTCCCTTCATTACATATTGTGTTGTATTTTTGGATCTCCATTTCGCGTCTTTTTTTTTTTCGCCACTTGCAGGTGCAGCCTACCTCTCCAAATAGAGCCGCCCTCGAATTCTTGGCACCTTAAAACTTTCGGCCATCGGCTCGTGTTCTGTCAGTTAGTGTAGCAATAAAATTTCGATTTTTGCTGACAGCCGATCTTTTTGAAAATGAGCCTCCATACAATTGGCCTTTTCGTTATCTCGGTTTAGCATTGGTTAGAGCTGAGGGAGCTTGAGAGCGCGGGGTTTCTTTGGCGTCTGGCAACCCCTAGCTGGCTGTGTTTCTAGGCGCTTTCGGCGAGAGCGCAGTCTAAAATTTTTCGAAATTTTTCGAGACAGAGAACAAAATTTTTAAGAACCTTGCAGACGCGTTTCTCTTGGGACAAAATTTCCCGTTGGAACCCACCTCGATTTTTGGCCTAGATAATGTGACGTTCCTGGAGTTATTTTTGTTCAACCAACGCCTCTTAATCACCAAAATAATCTCCACATTGCTATTTGTATGGTATTAATGAGAAATTACTTAAGATTGAATAATAAAAAAATAAAGGGCTGAAACTGGAAGTCTGTTTTTATCTACCTGAGGTGACTCCCTTTACTGCTGGTCCTTATAGTATCATACTTAGTGAAGCACCACATTCAGTATCCATCCAGCAAGTAGTAACACACATTAACCATTCAAATTATTCACAGATCATTTTATAGTAAAAGAATTTACAATTATTTTCCATCGAATCTTTCAGAAAACATCGGTAATCAATGTTTAACTTCGATCAACCCAGCTGTTCTGTTCCGGTCAACAGGACATGAAAGAAAATTTATATGTCCATAAAAAAAATATAATACAGGGATATTTTCATGAACATCGTTGGTAAATAATATAAGTACGTACTCCCAGAAGGATTTATGTTTATTTCAATTTGGAAGGAATATCTTTCAATTTATACCTAATGTGTATCGTTCCAGTCAATAAGACCCAATGAAAAAATCATTTATTTTTAATCATACATGTTCATTTTTGTTTGGAATAATTAAAAAAAGAATCACAATAGTTTTTCGAATTTATCCATTTTTGAAACATGTTTCATCGATGTATGTGTTTGGTTACGTAACAAAAGAGCGCAAAAAGTTGACCTTGTCCAATTGGAGAGGGGGAGCAAACCATTTGCTCTTTTTTTTTTTCACTTTCTGAAAGCCTTCTGAATTGGGCTTGTGAATGTAAGAGAAAAAATGGTGAATCGCATAAATTTTAGTCACGCTGATATAGGCAAACTAATAGAAACTTCTGATAGTGGGGAAAAAAAGTATTCGAGTTTGAAAATGATATCCGATGGCGAAATGTATAAAATGTTTAAAACTTATACTCGATGTGGTTTGTTTTGGTTTGGAGTGCTACGGTCTACTTTTTGCAACACGAGGGCTAATGAGAACGGGACCTACAGCTTAAAGCCGATTCCGAACGGCTACGAACGTCCATGCCACAGTGGGATTCGAACCCGGTACCGCAGGCCAGCACCCTAACCAATCGGCCATCGTTCGGCCATACTCGATGTGATGGTCAAAGGGATGAAACTGAGAGTGAAAGATCTGACAAAGATATTCAATAAATGAACTATAAAGAAAGTATTCAGTCCAGAAATCGGGAAATTGAATCTGTTGCATTCTTCTCAATCAACAATTGCTACTATTATAAAAACTACTGTAGGATATGCAACAGCAAGGATAATAGACGTCAAAAGTACATTTCAGGTATTATTCAGTTCTGCAAACGAAATAATAAAAATGACAATTATTGAAAGAGAAAAGGTTTTTGAAAAAAAAAGTGGAAAAATATCGAAAGTGAAACTTTTTAAGAAAGAAGAAATTCGGATAAATTAGCTAAAGTGCGAAATATCTGGGAAAAGTGGATAGAAATTCTACCAAAATTATATAATCCGACTGAAAAAATATTACTGTACGTGAACAATTAGTAGGATTTCGTGGTCAGTATGTACCAAGTAGGACTTTGTATCGACTTCAAACGCAAATGTCCACTGGAAAAGAACAAGGGTCAAAACCAGAAGCGTGGGATCTCATTTATGGGTATTCGGGGCACAATATTACATGTGAGAATTTTTTCACACCTTACGACTTAGTCAACCTAAAACGGAAAAATGACTATTATTGGCACCGGTGGAGACTACTTAAAGAAATATCAAACAATCAACTTAACAGCTCATTATTTTATTTTACAGAAAACATAACAGTTGTAAACTACATCCCAAAAGAGAACAAGAATGTTATTCTTATAAGCACTTTGCATCGTGACAGAGAAGTTAGCAATAGACCTGACAAAAAATCATTAATCATTTTAGATTATAACTCAACTAAAGGGGCTGTAGACATTCTTGATCCACTTTTAAACACCTGCACTTATAAAAGAAAAACAAATCGCTGTCCCATGATAGTATTATATTACATCTTAATACTTCTGCGTACAATGCATTTGTTCTATAGTGAATGGAACAAAAACAAATTGACTAAACGAAAACTATTTTTGGAAGAACTGGGAAAATCATTCCTTTTTGCGCAAGGCCTCACCTACCTAGAAGAGAAGACTCAATAAAAATAATGAAATGACGTGCAAGTTCTGTCCAATGACAACAAAACTAAATGTTATGCTACAATTGGAAGAGTCATATTTGCAAATCTCGTGTAAGATATTACTGTTCAAATCGTTAATAAAGGTAAATTTCAAATCCGAATATTTTCTGTCATTTTTATAGATGTGTTATATTATTAAATCTATTTTTAAACTTATATGAATATTGTTTAAACGATTTCTAAAATGGACTGATCATTTTTTTAATATCTTATGACTTAGGACAACTCCTTTTAAAGCGGAAAATGACTAATAAAATACTTTTCTGAATCGGGTCATATTGATTCGAACGTTACATAAATATGAACAGGATCAAAACATTTTTTCTCGTAAATCTTGATAATTCATTTTTCCCATGTTTTACATTAATATGAGCAAAAAAATTAATAATCGGGGTTCATGCGAGTTTTGGAAAGTGAGAATGCAGATCAACTTTTTTAAGGACTTGTCTGAGAAAGAATATTATGATTGATAAAAACTTATTCATATTTATAATTTTGTTTAACAAAATTTTACAGGAAATGTTTCGGGACTGTTAACCGTAAGAATTCCGTCGTTTTCTTTCTACTTTTCCACTTTAAATAATTCTTTTTATTTCGTACGTCCCTTTTTTTTAAAAAAGAAATTTCTTATCTATCTGTTTAATAAAATAACCTTAAATACTCACAAAAATAATAAAAAATATTTTTTTTAAATATAGTTATGACTTGATTTTTTTTTCGTTAAAACTTGAGCGCATGTTTACAAGAAATATTTTACACACACATTTTTATTTTTAATGAAGAATATACTTCTAAAATGCAATTTAACTAAATAAAAAACATAAGTTTAAGCCTATTTTAAATTTTTAAAACATGTGTAAAATTTGACCCCTTTTTTGGGGGGTGGGGCCATTTTGACAAGTACTTACCTTTCTAAAACAAAAAATAAGACTCCCATAGCAATAATTTTACTTTCATTACAAAAAGACATCATTCTAAAGAAATGCTGGAAATTGCATGCCTGAATATTCAATAGATTTTGAAAAAATTTACATTCTGAGAAAAATCTACCTAAAGTAATAAGTAAACAAATCCCGAGCACTAGAGTGTCTTTTATGTTTTGAATCCTAACTTTTAAACTAACAATTTGTTTATGCTAATTTTTTTAAAAAATGAGAAGAACCTCTCAATCTATAACATATATATATATATATATATATATATATATATATATATATATATTTATTGAAAAATCAAAAGTTTTGAGGGTTTAAAGGTCATTTCGGGATGGATCATACAATTTCTTGGGCTTTCCTTTTAAGCAGTTATTTCATTCAAAATTAGACTACTGTTAAAAAATCAATTGGTTCAAAAAGTAAGAACCCGACATGACTGTAAGGACTGTTTTTTACAGAACATCTAACATTTGTAAGAAGTGTATGAACCCAAATAAAGTGGAAAATATATGAACGCAGTAAAATGCATAAATGGGATTAAGGCATGTATGTATTAAAATGCTTAAAACTGAATATAAACTTTCTAGCCTGTAGCTCTTCTAGTTTGAAATTTTACCTTTAACAAATTTATACTTCTTAGTAGATCCATAAAACAACATTTATTAGAAAATAATTCGTTTTCAGTAAGACAAATTCATTTTTTTAATTGGCATGTACAAACAATTTGATACTGCATTTGCATTCCATGTCAAATTTCAAACTCTAATTTTTTACTTATTTATTTTATTTTAATGTAATTCATTTATATCAAGTGCTTTTTTTTTCTCTCATTTTCCTTTTTATCGATGTGTTAGACAACATTTCAAAAACTTGGTAGCAAGAGATTTATTCAATTTTTTTTTCTTTTAAAAAAAAAAATAATTTCTTTTTAAAAAAGTATTTTAGCATATAAAAATATAACAAAATATTACCAAGTATTTAAGATTCACCAAAAATGTTATAATACCCTATTTTAGCTTTAATGTAGGCCTTAAAACCAGTGCTTAGCTATTATCTCAAAGATTAATGAACAAGTTTGCCTACTATTAAATTAAAAAAGAAAAGAAAGCAACGTCAATTCCTTACAATTATATTAAAATAACACTTCTTGTGTTATACTGTGATTTCTTTCAAAAGCAATAAACAGTTTTGAAAGAAAATTACTTTTTACTCATAAAGAGTAACTTATAGTTAAAGCTTGAAGGCTATGGTAGATTACCAAAACTAATTTATTTTATTTAAACCTGCTTAAAATTTTAGGATGAAGTTAATAATATAATTATGTAAAAGTAGCTACCATTTCAAGGTAAGATATAAATAATTTTAAATTTTTAATTCATTTTTAATTGTATTGAAGAAGAAGCTATAATCAAAATACCTTATGCATGTCTTTTATGTAGACTGTGGTTATTATTATTTATAGAACACGTTTTGGATTTTAAAATAAAACTAGGTTGTTATCGTACACATTCACTGGAATAAAATTACAAAAAATATAGCTTAAACACACAACATTCATCCAGCATAAAATATCTCTAATAACACAAAATGGACATTTTTTTCCTGTACAAAAAACATTCATTTTAACTAACTTTCATTCTATACTCTACAAAAGAAATATTGAAGGAATGAAAATTTAAGAAATAGTGTTTCAAATGGGCTTGGTAAAATTGGGATTATTTTTTATTAATCATATCAATCACATTTTTTTATATTTTTAAATTTTTCAGATTTAAATCAAATTCTTTTAAAAAAATTACAAAACAAACATTACAAATGAAATTATATAAGTTGGGACTAAATTTATTACTCTTAATAAGTTTTTATATACTATTTATATTTTTAATTATGTCTAAAATAAAATTTACATATGAAAAATTATGTATTCACGTACATAAAAAAGGATCTCTTTTATTTTTCTCTAATAAACTTTTCATATTTTTTTCATTACTATACATCAAAGCAAATTTTTTTTATCAAATCACTTTTAAAGGATGAGCACTGAAATAAACGCAAAGAAATCTAAGTGAAAAATACAGTTACTGAATTCATGTTAGAATCCAAAAAGAAAATACTGAAAGGTATTTTATTTGGCCAGAAATTTTTATTACTAAATAAATATTTCTCTTTCCTTTGCAAAGAAGGCTTTGCAGCTACTATGTTTTCTAATGTTACTTTTTTATTCATACATTAAAAAAAAATCATTCAAAAAGGGAAAAAGTATTCTTAATTTAAATCAATGATTTTTTTTTAAATATTTATATTTAAATCCTGGTTTATATCAAGATGATATAATTCAACCTACAGTGGTTTGAAATATTCATAAGACTAAAAGATTTTTATTTAAAAATATTTAGAGTAGTTATCACTGACAATTAAATGGTCTTTTGTAGTAATAATTATAATCATTATAAATTTGTGAATATTAAAACAATCTTTTCTCATCTTGATCTTAGCCATATTCCTCTATAAAGTAAGAAAAATATGGAATTTTCAGTCAACTTTAACCCAGCTGAAAGTTGACTTTCACTAAAAAAATTTTGAGTAACCCAGAGCAAGTCATTACTTACTGACCTCCAAAGAATTCTAAGCATCTTAATTACTTTGTGATCATGGGATACCTAGGCAACTAGTTACTTAGGGACCCACCCCCTTTATAAAAATAAGCATTTTAATCATGTAAATCTACATCAATGCTAACTAGTGAAATTTATGATAACAAAATAAAATTCTGCTAAAAAGAACACATTATAAGCTGTATTCACAATTCATGTAGAATCCAAGATTGCATTATGTCGAAAATGAGCACTCATCCAAAATAGTGTTAAATAAAGAAATACTGACTGTATTTTGGGAAACTTACGCAATATTATCTTCTTGGAAAATGAAGCAATTAATATGAGGATTTTTTTACAACTAGTTCCCATTTATAACTTTAACATTCTTATATATATCTGAAGCAAACTAAAATTAATATAAGTAAAATTTTCAATTGTGTAACAAAATCTTAAGCAATTTTATTAAAAAGTTTAACACCACATTTTGATGATTATCAATGTGTGTGTGTGTGTATATATGTATATATATATATATATATATATATATATATATATATATATATATATATATATATATATAAAATGTATAGGTTTAATTTCATTTGGTACTGACCCACTTTTATGTGTGATAAGCACCCTGATCATCAGTGATTTAATTTCAAACAGGATTATTCTAGCAGGATACAGCATTGAAACAGCATTCTGCAGTCATTTCATACATAGAATAAGACAGGTTTGTTTTATTAATAAAGGACAAACTTTTAGTTAAAAGGTCAAAATGGTAAGAAATTATTTTCAAATAGATCAAACATCATGAGACATAATAGGCAAAATAGTACTGTCAAAAGTATTCAGTTTAATGAGAAAATATTTTTCTCATTATCCATTCTACATATCAAAATCATGATATAAATACAGCTCTGTATGCTTAATATCAGTACAAAATAAAAACAAGAGACAAAAACTAAAATTTTAGCAAATCATACATTCATATTTTTAAATAATAATCATTTTCATGCAATCATAAATAATATATGTTACTGTAATATAGAATGGTTACTAAACCTTAAAGAAATAAGTTATATATATGTAAATACATATAGAGAGAGCAATACGTTGTTTTACTGATGGATGCTCTTTGTAAAGTTTTTAAAAAGTGCATCCTATACAGAAAAATAAGGTACTTTGAATATCTGTCAATATATTAATTATTTCATAACATTGTGAATAAATTTCATTAAAAAATATGAATTTATAAATGTTTTGAAAATAATGTCATTTGGTAATATTTATAGAAAATGCAAAGTATCACAACACAAAAGTGAAACAAAACTTAAAAATATTCAAGAGATATAATATGTTAGAAAATCAGAGTAGCACAAAGCATTGTAAAATTTTGAATTTTATAATGTAATAGAAAAAATATACATATCTATATGGCAATATGTGTGAACGAAAAACAATGTAAATACCTCCTTTATCTGTACGCATCATTCCAATCGTACCACCAGTGTAGAGAACAAGAACCTTTGAATAATTTCCTTCTTGTTTTACTTTATGAAGAGAGGAACTTTTAGTCATAAGAGGTGGCTTAGAATTTACTAAATCTTGATAAAAGTTACTTTCAACATCTGGATCAGTATTAGATATAGTAGAATTCGCCGGAGAAGTAGGCGAATCCATGACAAACGCTTTGAAAACGTTTAATAATTATTAATTAAATTGATTTAAATTTAAATTTTTCTGTGCATAGAATAAATTATAACACATACATCGAAATGGTGCACTGAAAACAACTGCAGAACACAGCGGCAAAAACAATGTCCAATACAGCTAAAATATTCAAGAGAAATGAAGAAACACTAAAGAAAATAAGTACAACATTGCATCACAAACCGGCATTCAAGTATTAACATGCTAACATGACACTAGAGCGTGATTGGCTGAATTGTTTTTCCCTCCTCCCTCTTCAACGAAACAATACGTCATGCGCAATATGTGCTTAAATCACGGTAGTCCCGGTTCAAGTAGGCTTGCCTTATTATAATTTCGTACAGATAAGCTTTTGCTTAACTCTAATTAATTTAGCTGAAGCTTGAATTACAAAACACATTTAGTGGAAATATCTGTAAAATATTCTTCTAACACTTTGAAACTATTCCTAATATGACTTTATTCGTAATACTACAATTAATAATTTAAATTATATAAAACTAAAATTAATAAAATAATAGTACACAATATTAAACGAATTCAGAAGATAAAGACAACTTTTTGTTCATTTCAAAACAATATAAAATAACATTTCTAGATAGTAGATTTCTGTTCTACTAACTTATTTAAAAGTTTAAAAAAAAAAAAAAAAAAAAGCAGCAGGCATTCGCACACATATACAGGTATCCTATGGAAATCTCCCTTCGCCCTCTAGCCCTATTGAAATGATTTATGCAAAAAACTTCAGCATAAATATGTAATTAATATTTAATTTATAAAAATTGAATTGCTAAAGCTATATGGGAGAGAAAATATCTGAAGACTAAATGAAAACCAATATATATCATGCAGACAAACATATATTTAAAATATAAGATGTTTTTAAGTAAAAAAATCTTTTTATTTATCAATAGTAGTTTTTAGTAGTTGAAACAGGACACGCGCTGAAAACAAAAATAAAGATAGTACGAACACTCGTTCAAGCAGTTATTCATATAACAAAAGAAAACTCCCCGAAAAACCCTTTTAGAAATGAGGGCCTAGTGGAGCTTAAGCATCTCTCCAAGAGTTAAGGTTTCCCTTCCATTTTATAAAACTTTCTGAATGTGTACTAACAGATTATAAGTTTCTTTGAAGTTCACTTTTTATTACCTCTCGTGGAGTAAAAGATTTTGTTCTTCGATAAATGAAAGCTATTTTCCCCTAATGAGAATGTTTTAACTAGCTGCGCTTGAATCCGGCGAACATTTATAAAGTCTCCCTTCATGAAGATTGTCTTCAGCTACCCCCAACATACCAGTTTCAGCTTGAGAATAGTTTTGACGTCATGAGGAGCCAAGAAATGAAAATTGACTCAATATGAAACGCATTTTGGTATGGTCAATTGATTAGAGTCATAATAGCAAAAATAAAACCCTTACGAGATAATTTAGTGGACAACAAATTGTGTTGGGAAAAAGAAATTTCAACCAAAGATCATAAAAAAATTACTCAAGTGGTATATGGGATTCGACTTTATGAAACGGTTTTTATTTACGTGATTGTCAAAACTTAAAGACAATTAAATGAACATACAATCAATGAGGAAGTTGCACATGTGGGAAATGGAACAATTTGATATTTTTCTGGTAATTCCAAAAATGTTCTCAAAAATGTAAAAAAAAAAAATAGATCCATCATTTTAAAAATTAATTTTAAAGTTGTTAGCAAGTGGATATAGTTAATGATTGTGCTTTGCTCGTATTTTAAAAATTTCAAGTCTTCAATAATTATTTCTACTCCAACCTTTATGATAATTTTATCAATCTCGATAATATTGCTATCTACATTTGTTAAAAAATGTCTCTCTTAACAAAGAACAGTCCAACAATCTCGCGAAAAATTTACAGCATATCGATGTTTTCGTTTTTGAAAATAATTCGGATTTATTGGGAGCCGAAATACGAGGAATCAAAACTTAAAGTTATGTAAAATTATTTTTCATATTTTTCAGTTTATCTTCCTTTACTTTAAGTATATAAGTGCTCTATTAGTTCTAACCACAGCTATTCTGTTTCATATAAGTGCTCTAGTAATTCTAACCACAGCTATTCAGTTTTTAGACACTGACAAGACGTCCAACATATTTATATTTATGCACACATACACATTTGTTGTTGCAGTAAAGTCAGTATCACGTTTTATATATAGAGATAGAAGTAATGTTTAAATGAAAAATTAGAGAGGGTATGTATATTTCTTTTAATTGGAAGTTATGTATGAATGTTATTTTGACCTGGTAAAATAAAAAATATCTGTGTATTTTAATAATGTTGTTTACAAATAACTGTGTATTTTAATAATGTTGTTGGAAATATTATATTAAAATCATTCTTGGATCAAAACACTTAAATTATGTAGTAAAAGCCCCATCATGTATGATTATAAAAATCACCATTGTAAAAATCCCCATTTGTTCTCTTTCCTAAAGGTTTGCCTTTTTTTTTTTTTTTTTTTTAATTTTTTTTTTTTTTTGTATGAAAAATACCAATTATTTCATGTTTACATTCAAAAAAGATTCATCTCATGAATTATTTTTAATTAAAACAATCATGGCTATATTACATTAAAGTTTTTTTATTAAATAATTTATAGGAATGAATAAAAAAATTTTATAAAATTATATTAGCATAAATTGATATGTACATAAACTTGTACATAAACTTGTGCTTCTACACTTTTGATTTAATGTTAATTTTAAGGGTAGCATAGGCTTCACAAATAACTTGGGCCCATAAATTTAAACAAACAAGAAATATAATAGGAAAAGAGTAAATATACATTGGCATATTTTATGTAAATAGAACCTGTTTTTGATGGCAGATGGAAATAATGATGTATAAATTTCAATTCAAAATACCCAGATTTTATTTGTTTGCGCTGAAATATGAAATTGATATTGTGTGTTTGTAATTTAATTATAAATATAAAATTCACTCTACTATTTATTAAAAAAAATCGCAAATTACTTTTTGAAATGTATTTATTGTTCAGATTCTTCATAGTATTTTTTTATACTTAAAAATTGTATTACGGTTGATTTATATATTAAATACTAATACATTTTTATTGCTTAATATAAATATTAAATAAAAAAATTATATAGTTTATGGAATTAAATTTACAATAAGTCAGATAAGTAATATCGATATGTGGCTAAGCTATATTTGTGAGGGTGGGGTTCAATGAAAACATCTTTTCAGTGCAAAATATAGTTTAATTACATAAAATCTTAGCTTGTACACAAAATAATTAAAGGGAAAAAAATAAAAGTTAAACAGACAAAATATACATAATTAAAATAGTTAACACAATTAGAACCAGGGGAGGTCAAAGTGTTGCAGCGAATCCGAAGTCCGTAAGGCCAACTGACTTTTTTAAGGAAGTCTTCTCTTACGTGAGTGTTGTTTTTGTACAGGTGGCAGCACGGTGCTGTGGCGAAGTGCATTTGTTACAGGTAGAGTATTTAAAAAAAATATATTTAAATACTCTACTAATATTATACATTTTTTCAAATTAGCAACCATTTTAATTGAAAAATGTCTCTATATTCAAGAAAGTAGGTATCTCCCAAGAAAATATTTAAATACCTTGAGAATACATAATTTTTTTAAGTTATGTATTAAATAATTATTGTAATTTATATCCTTCTTCATAAACTCATTATAAAGTTATTAAGCTTTCTGAAAATACTACAAAATGAGGAATTTTTTAAAAGTAAAAACAGCACTGGTTAACCAACAGTACTTTAAAAGGTAATATTAAAAAAAAAGCAAAGGTTTAATTATATTAAAATGGTCACCACAAATCCAAAGAGATAATTTTTATGATAATTTGGGGTTTAGTTTCTCCTCTCTTTTCATAGCATTAGTCCAAGTTTTACGTATACTGGGATCTTTGGAGAGCTGAAAATTATCTTTTTATTACAATTAGTTGTATTCGTACAGAGTGGCACAATACAGTATTTAGTATATGACTTTTTAATGTCAGACATAATAAAAAAATTTCTATTTATGCGAATCTTTGAACAGAAACAAATTTAAAAAGTCACCATCTTCCATGTAAACAACATAGGCAGTCGGTGTTTTCATGAACTGTGACGTCACAAACTAGGCGGAGGAAAAGTAGCGTTTTCGAGAGACGTTAAAGAGTCCGATATAAAACCCATTAGAAATCCCTCATTAGGACCTCAAATGAAATGAAAACAGGTATTGTTCTGCTTACTTTTTTGTCTTCTATTGTTTAAAAATAAAATTACACAACGTGAAAATTCCTCATTTCCGAGAGGAAATTGGAAACTGAAAGGGTTTGATTTTCCTTTCTAGATTTCAGTACGAAAACTTTTAAATCACGTGATGCGGAATTCAAAAATTACCCTTTTCCTCTGGACAAAAATTCGGGCTAAGCCACTGGACACATCCCCTAGTATATCTTCATAAGGCAAACTTTGATATCGACATTTAAAATGCTTTTATTAGCATCAACAAAGATACAAAATAAAATATAACACAGTTCAAAGTTACAGCAAATTCATTAATATAAACAATTATGACAAAATGGAATCTCTAATATATTTTTTACTAATTAATAAAATATCGTAGGTAGGAAAAGTCCAACAGATAATTTTTAAATATTATCTGTTTACTTAAAAAAAAAACCCAAGAGATTAAAAGATAATTTTATGTTATTCATATTTCGAATTATATAAAAGAAAATTAAGAATTCTAAATTTTATTGTTATATTTGGAAATATGAAATTGACAGATTAACCCCTTGCCCGGACAAAAGAAATGTGTCAATTTTGGAAAAAACGGTATTTGAATGCATAATACTTCCCAATAGATAGAGCGCCATTTGTCGCTCTAAAATATTTGGGAACTTCAAAGGTATCTGAGGAACATGAAATTCATGACACTTAATATACATAATAATATTGTTGGATTATATTTATCCAGAAAATTATGTCATATTGCTGCCATCTCAGCAAAAATGACTCTAATCCACTAACATTTTGCGTAAATATTGAAAATAGCTATTTCGTTAAAAAAAAATTTTTTTAAGTAATCTATTTCTAACATTTTGATGATAATAATGAACAAGATTAAAGAGTAAAAGAATTTCCATTTTTGGCACGTTTTTCTCAAGGAGTAAAGTAAACTGTAACGTTTGACACGATTGCATGAAAAATTTTAGATTGCTAAAATGAGTGAATTCCGTCAGTTATCAAATTTGAAATTTATTGTAAAAGAAAATGACAAATATTTTAGAATACAAATATAGGCAGGCATCTGCGAATTGTCATATGCACTGAGATGAACATTCTTATTTTACTTATAAAAATCTTATAGACTAGCATATAGCCCGTCATAGGACGGGATCAGTAAAATTTAAAGTTTCTACCCTATGAGACTGGTAAAAAATGGTTTGTATTTTGGTTGAGGGGTATCTGGTACAATTTGTTTATCTTTATACTCCTCTAATGACTCCCCATACTATGAATGCAGTTTAGAATCACCATGAATTCATTTAGAAAGGCAGTTTTCTTAGCTAAGTAGAAATTATCGTAAAGTTATTCCCCCCCCCCTTTTTTTTGACACAGTAACTAATGTTAGGTTATACCTGTATTTTATCTTTATGTCAATGTCTCGTTATTTACCTGTGAAGTAAAATTATCCCAACTCGACTGGAGCTCCACACATTGCATGGTACTGCGCATGACTTGTTACTCTGTAGTGTAGTTATATTTGGAATGTGTTGTGTGTAATTGTCCGTGATCGTTTAATTAAAACGTTGTCTATGATACTCTGCATTTCTTTCATATCACTCTGCTACTAAGCCCAATAATTAATGGAAGTAAAGGAATGAAACTATCATTTCCAGTACACCCTGGAGGTGATATTATACAGCGTTTTTTTTTCTTAGAAGGGGTGTCACCTGTAGGCTTATATCCTCTTCAGAAAAGAAATAAATCTAGAAAATCAGACTTTATTGTTATAGAATTGAAAAAATAAATTTTCAAGTCCAAATATTATCAAAAATGAAAGGAAGTTGAATAGAACTTGAAATAAAAGACAAAGAATACACCATTTCTGCAAAATGTAAAGAAAATAAATATTTTATCATCCAAACATTTTATTTTTAAATTATAGAGAAAAAAAGTTAGAGCCAATCCCAGATTATACATCTTCCCCCCCAAAAAAACATAATCTTCCTTACATAAAAACTAAACTCCCCCAGGGGGCCAGGGCCTACTGTGTCTGGGTGCGAAGCATATGGGTGGTGAAACTTAAGTGGAACTCCCAGTTCTCAATTTGTCTAGCCACTGAAGGGGCTGAACCTCGGCTGCTACCCCAAAGCTACTGGGCTTCTCTTTACATACATATTTATAGAAAAAGTTTAATTTTAAAATTTCTGATTCTGTCAACCAACATTTAACTTGAAACAGGAGCATACGATTAAATAATCATGAATTTAAAAATAATATTCTTTATGAAATGGCTAAAAATATATAAAATGCTTTAAAAACAATATTGTTCCCTTTTACAACTATGCTGACTAAAAATTATTCTTTCTAAACTTTACTCGCTTTAAATTTTTCTAACCCTAACTCATCAAGAATCCAATATTGACCCCTCTATCCATTGCAGGTCTTTGTTCCTAAATGGGAAATGCAATTGGTTCAAAGATCTGGGTTATGGGAAAATCTTCCGAAGTTTACCGGAGTTCAGCAGCGATAGTCGGAAAGCGATGCCAAATAGCGAGGGATACAGTTAACTCCCAAACAGCGAGCGAACTGATACAGCGATGGGGCTGCTTGAATGTCCTCGATAGTTCAATGTACATTGATTGAATTAAACATAAGATACGAAAGCGATCGAAATAAACAGGCTCCGTCCCCAACTATTGTTGAACCATTCCCCCCTTTATATTTAATAAATATTGTTCCATTTTACAATTATGCTGACCAAAAGGTATTCGTTTTAAACTTTACTCGCTTTGAATTTTGCTAACCCTAACTCATCAAGAATTCAATATGGATGACTCTATCCATTCCGGGTCCAACCGCTTCATAAATTCGAGGACGGACGGACAGATTACTTAGGCTATTATTATATAGAGGATGGGTATAGTTTTGTTATATAAATGTGTGTCTGCGGCTGTCTTCGCAGATGTCTGCACGCCTGGTTTCTGTACCTGCTATTTTTACTGGAGCAAGTATTGTGGGTTCTCTAAAAGCATGTCTTACCGACGATTAAATAACTGCAGCGATAAAACACTAGACTATGCATTTCATTTATTATTTACATGAAAATTATACATTTTTATATGAAAATCAATCTCTGGCTGAACTGTCGGAAGAAACCACAAAAAATAGTGCCTGCACGCGTCTCTCTCTTCTAGTGTCCATCTCTCCTCTGATGTTGGCAAGGGCCGGGGGGAGTTATCTCCCTCCCCCTTGTTCGCCTCCATCGGAAAATGTTCCTCTTCTCCTCTGCAGCTGGCGCGGGCGGGGGTGACATTCTTCCCCTTCAATGATCAATTAATATATTATTTCTCATTGATTTTATACTTATTTTCAATAAACAACTTTTTACTCCATTTGATAGCCGTTTTAACTAATTTCTACTTTGTGAATTTTAATAGATGAAAGATTAATGTTGCGGCAAACTTCTGGGGGAAGTAGGGCACATCATAAGGGGGTGGAATTGTATAGAAACCCATAGGCAGAAGTGTCAGGGATAGTATTATAATCTCCGAAGAACTCACGGGCAACATCAAACCGATTAATGTCGAAGGCAACCCCCAAGAGACAGAGACCACCGTCCAATCCTAGAAACGACTCCCCGACCGTGTCCACAGTCAGGCGACTGCGCTAAGTCACGATCTTGTAAGGCAATAACCATACTTGTTCGAACTATCAAGTGACAAAAAGAACTCAGGGGACAGAGGTAAGGGATAGAAGTCGAAGTGAAAGGAAACAGGAAAGAGATTCATTTGAAATATTTATAGAGCGTAATCAATACAAATGATGTACACTAAATGCGAGCTCAACGTTCGTATTCCTTTCCACACGACAAGTGCTGCTGTACATAAGAGTGCTGGAGTAGATTTCCTCATTCGAGCGGTTGTCAGCGTACGAAGAACGTCGAACGGTATACGAATGGGTAGAACTTAGTGTATGGAATGGACGAGCTGCTGCACGCATCTATCGAGAACGCTTCTCAGACAGACATTGTACTGTAATTTGTGTGAGTACGCGTCATTAAGAAGTGGCAGAACATTAGGGAAAAAGTATATTCATGCCGTGACGTGCCATTGGCGGTCAGATAAGAATGTCTCGCGGCAGGGATCAGCGTGTTTTAAACGTCGACTCCTTTCACGTCTTTCGTTTCCCAAAAGTTCAATTACTGCTCACCGATGATCATCATAAATATACGCGTTCATTTCTCAGCTTATGTGTTGTTCACTAATGCATTCAGTAGGAATGGTGTATTCAATCACCACAATCAGCATTTGTGGGCTCAAGAAAAGCATCGCTTCAAAATTAATGGTTTGGTCGGACCGTGCATTTTACCCTTCAGGTTGACATCTTTCTGGAGGAGGTTCTTCGAGTCTTGTTCTACCAACATGATGGGGCTTCTGTTCATTTCGCAGTCAATCTTGTATCGGTGGATTAAGCGTGGGGGACGAGACCAGATTCAAGAAGTCCTGTGGAGTATGAAATGGATGTCGTCTGCACAACTGCTACAATCCAAAAATCTCCTAGTGTTTTTCGTTGGTCTGGTGGTGCAAAAGTCGAACATTTGTTGTAACATTAGAGATATATTCATGTCGCACACCATTTGTATTCATTATGTCCAAGAAATATTTCAAATGAATCACTCTCTTGTTTCCATTATCATTTTCAAGTTCTACTACTACTTACCCCTGACGTTTCCACCCATGAGCTCATGCCACAACATTTACGATGTGGTGTACTGGTATGGTGAAATCACTGACTCGCCAGAAGGTTATCATAAAATTCCATTTATATATACACCCATGTCCATAAATTAAGGATAATTCAGAATCACACAGAAATTGAGCTCTAAAATAAAAATTTCACCTGTAGAATTATCACACACATCTTGAAGAAGAATATGCAAATAGCAGGAAACCAGATGCCGCGGATAGTACGTCACAATGACGAGAGTGTATGAAAGGGGTATATAAGGAATGGTAGCAAAGAAGTAAAATTGTTCACAAGCGCTTTAAAAGCCTTTCAGTGCAATAACCGCATAGTTATGGCACAAAGGAAGCATTTGGATGATTTTTTATGTGGTAGAATTATCGGACGACTGGAATGTGGACGTACCCAGCTGGAAGTATCCGAGGAACTTGAAATCGCCCAGAGTGTCATCTCCAGGCTTTGGCAACGATTCAAACACGATGGTAATGTGAGTAGATGTTACAGCACAGGTCGCTCCCAAGTTACTACGCCGAATGATGACCGGTATTTGGCAGTTACTGCCTAAAGAAGCAGACGGAGCACAGCATCAGACCTGTCTCGTCAGCTCTCTTCAGCTACCGGTACGATAGTTTCAAGGCAGACCGTGTACAGACGCTTAGGGAACATTGGTCTATATGCTCGTAGACCTGTCAGATGTGTTCCCCTTACCGCAACTCACTGTCGCCTGCGATTATGCTGGGCTAGAGAGCATGCATTGTGGACACCGCAACAGTGGTCATGTGTGATGTTTTTCGACGAGTCCAGGCTCAGTTTACATTCTGATTCGCGCCGGATTTTCATATGGAGAGCGCCAGGTACCCGTTACCACCAAGAGAACACCATTGAACGACACCGTTACGGTGGTGCAGGATGGCTCGTTTGGGGAGGAATTATTCTTGGTTCCAGAACTGACCTGCATGTTCAGAGTGTAACGATGACAGGCCACATCTATCGGGATGTCATTCTGGAACAACATGTACGTTTGTTTCGGGGCGCCATGGGTCCTGAATTTCTGTATATGCATGACAACGCCCGACCTCACCGTGCAAACATTGTAGACGAATGCCTTCAATCGGAGGATATCACCCGTATGGATTGGCCAGCATACTCACCGGACTTGAATCCAATAGAGCATGTGTGGGACATGCTTGGCCGACGAATTGCCACCCGTCAACCCCCTCCCAACTGTCTATCAGAACTTCGGAGGGCATTGCTTGATGAGTGGTGTAATTTTCCCCAAGATCAGATTGATAATCTGATACTCAGCATGCGTAGGCGTTGTAACGTTTGTATTGCATCGTCCGGGAGACATACTCCGTATTAACCATCATACTAACCATGTTATACTGTTTTCTGTAAATAGGTTCTTTTTTGAAATTTGCTCCAGGGAGTAAAAATCGCAATTTTTATTAATTATGTCAAACATATAGCATCTTTTTTGCTCTTTACCTTTTGTTTAATAAATAGACTTTACAAAGAAGTCAAATTTGTTTTGCTTTTGTCTCTTTCATTTCCTGAACTTCATTATCCTTAATTTATGGACATGAGTGTATATGTGCACGAAGCAATAACAGTTGAGCCTTGCTCAGCTCGAACGGCAGGGGAGAGAGAAAACGACTACGCTTTCCCTACCAGCTTCTGATCTACTACTTTCTCTCTTAGCTGGGAGAGAGAGTGCCCAGAGTACGTGTGCATTGAACTGCGTTAATTAGCTGCGCGCTAGAGGCGAACTTACCTCGGCGCGGCGGCGGTGGAAGGATAACGAAGTACTCGCTCGCTACAATAATATGCAACAGTGTTTTAATATTTGGTATAATTAACTATTAACGGAGAAGGGCGTTCGAATATTTTTTTCATGTAAAGGTCCGGAAAAGGATGGGTACTTCTGATCAACATGATAAAGATATTATTAGAAACAACTGTTCTAGCACATTTTATACTCTAATGGCATATAATTGTTGATAATTAAACTAGCTTATTAAAAAATTATAATACCGTGATTTTATTAAATTTTGTTGGTCATTTTTCTTTTGATTCATAAAAATTCTTAAAAGATTTGAAACACCTCTTCTTTTACAAAAACATTTCTAAACTAAGTATTTAATGTTTATTTATGCCCTCCCAGTGCATTTAAGATATGTCTAGCATAGAAAATAAAATAGGGAAATATGACATAAGCAGCTATATACACCGAAGAGACATTCCATTATGACCACCTTCCATTTCTAACAGGAACGTGTGAGCATATAAACCGATGGTGTTTACCAGCACTATGCCATTAGGGTCGAGGAATATTCAAGTCATGCCTTGGCCTACAAATTCAATCCTGAAAAATCAAATTCGTGCAACATGTGGGAATTGCAGGACTAGGTTTTTATGGGTGTCACTAGTTACTTCAGAGTACCTCTGAGCACCTTGTGGCGCTAGCAGTGTTGAGGGCTTCCATATAATTAATAGGTTGGTCATAATGTAATGGCTCTTCGGTACGTAGCATTTGAATGATTCAAACAAAAAGAAAACTACATTTAAATGAGGAGTAAAATGACCTTTTCAAATGCTACAAATGTAAGGCTAGATCTAAAATGCTAAATTTGAAATATTTTCTATTAACATTCAGAGGATGGGCTACGAATCCAAATCAACAAATTTGCGTTTCATTTATTACCTGTTTGTAAAACGAATTCTAATTTTTTTTAACTGGCTATGAGAGTACAAGTGCGTAGACATTTTAGGACGAATCCCAGACCAGTTTACCTCTCGATAGATGACAAGAAGCTCAAGATCCAAATTTCATAGGTTATTAAAAATCTCAGTGGGGAGTAAATGGGTAAATATGTAATATTTCTTTCCCTGCATGATATTTTAAAGTTGAGGCTGTCATAAAAGCCAATGCAGAAGAAACATTGATGCTGCGGTTCGCAATATACTCTATGTATGTTTTGTATTCATACAAAATACTACATTTAGATACAGCCCCTCATCTTTTTGCTTCCTTTTGAGAACAATGGATTTCGAGCTTATTCTATCGACGATCACTTTCAGAATTTTCAAGCTGTGTTTATGGGACTTTTTAATTTCAATTTCAGGGTATTGTGTACAACGTCGTTGGACATGCTTTCTGAAAATATCATTCTTTGATATTGAGAACTCTGCAAATTATAAAGAAAACACTTAAAGAAATTTGAGATTGTTTTTATACAATCCTTAATTTCTCCTCGAGTATACGTGCTATCCTCATAACAATGAACGCAGATTATTACAAGAAACATCCTAAGCACGTGCTAAAGTTTCAACGCTTTTCATACATTACTTATCCAAAACATATTCGTTATCCTTCAATTTATTGACTGTCCACTATGGGATATATGACGTCTACCATCCTGTTAACACGCCTGAGGTTTCAGGATAATTCCTCGTGTATTTTTCTAGATATTGAACAAAATGTCTAAATCGCAAGTGACCGGCTATCATTCGCAATATAGTGTAGAAGGGGGTAGGGGTAGGATGAAACCCTGTTAATTACCCTTCTAATTAGACTACACGTTGGTTACTCATAACTTTTCATTGAGAACGAACGTCTACTCGCTTCTTTTAAAGTCGCTGTGAGTTTGATTATTGTGCATTCATGTTCCAACTTATGTTCTGATCAGTTTTGTTCGGAGGTTAAAGTGAAGATTTCTGCTTCACCTCGGCATCAATGTTCGAATGTATTCCAAAAATCAAAGTCCTTGGAAAGATGGAGTCAAAACAGTAATATTTTACTAAAGTATAAGGATTAAAAAAATAATTTAAATTAAATGAACTGGTGAAACAAACTTTGTTTTCTTGAATGCGCTTTAAATTCGATTCTAAGAAGAAAACAATTCTAATGTTTACTAATGTAGACAACGCAATAAGGAAGCGCTAACATTTGATAAAAGTCGCAGTATTTTTTATGAGGTAATGGAGATAAGAATCTCTCTTATGAAATTTTATCTCGCGTCCAAGAAAGTAGCAAACAAGCGTTTCACTTTATAGTCATTTCGTGGTGCAAAGCCAAACCATTTTATCAAACAAGTTTGCAAAAATGGGTGTGAGTAGTTCCAAGGGAAATAATTTTATGCAATAAAGCAAAAATATTTCAGAAATCCAATCGTAGTTTGTCAGGAAGTGGACACTTTAGCTACCGTGGTAATAATGAGTTGTCCCAGTGCTGTTCGTATCCGTCTTTAAAGGCAGTATTCAATTGCAAAGTTCTTTTACTCTGGGCAGTCCATATTCAGCAATATGTACGACACAATTTAACACTAAACTCTTTTCCAGTTGATACTCAATTTAGCATAGGCAATAAAACACAAATAATTATTACCTTCTTTACTTCGATAATATATATTTTTAGAAAGAATGATATTGCTTCAGTAATTTCGTTATTCAAATAAAAATAAAAATTTTTCGTCGTCGCATTTTTCACTGATAGAAGGTCTCTCTCGTAAACACTTTCCACAAACATATTTTTGACAAATGTTTATGGTTTTAGTTTTTTTTTTCAATATCCATGTTTTTCGTATTTTATAAATTGTAGTAGAATTTGCTGAAGTACATTTTGTTCGAAATAGAACTAACCGATCCTGTCGCCAATATACAGAGCCAGTTCTCGAACTGGAGCCATCGTGGGCGATATTAGCACATGACACTTTCTTTTAAAAAGTTGAACATTTTTTTTCCAGCGGTCAAAGACATTTCATTATCAGGAAAAAAAGAGATATTGAAATATTAAAGATTATAGAAAAAGAAAACTTGGAGATCAAAAGCGGTCAAATAAAGAATAGTAAGCATACTTTTTGAATAAGAATTATTACTATAATATACTGTATTAAATGTTCTCCAAATAGTTCATTCAAAAAGAGGACAAAAGTGTAAAATACTCTCATATAGAGAACATCGATCAAGCCGTTTATTATTTCTGAAGTGTTCCTAACCCATTATGCCCTAGTCATTTTAGTCATATATATATATATATATACTGATGAATATATCTAGTCGAACTTGTAATGAATTGCACACAGTAAAATAAATATGAAATTTAAACAACTTACAGTAATGCAGCCCGTCTCATTATTGGTTAGTCATTTTCAACACCATAGGAAGCTATTCATAAAACAGAAAAATGTGGTGATATTTGATGATTTGGTATCACTTGTGAACACAATATTGTAAAGGGAAGCTTTAAATAGAAAAAGCTATTGGTCATGATTTCAGTCCGACAAAGTCAATTTATGAGCGAGGCTCGAAAAATCATATGCCCTCCCAAATGATAAAATACTTAATATTAATTAACAGAAATTTGGTAGATTATTTATAAGACTAGGCATTATTATTTATAAGACTAGGATTAACCATCATATTAGCTTATTTTTTTTTGTATTTCAGAAAATAAAACGGGCACCTAGTTTAAAATGAGCTGACAATTATACAGCAGTATGTTACTGTCATGTGGTAAGTAAAATAAGAAATTTTCATTATGTAAAAAATGGATATTTTTTCAATACATTGCTTCAGCACGGAAATATCAGGAGCATGAACCCTTACCTCGTAATTTTAACGGAATCTCTTTCCCTCCAATAATAGATTTAACTGAAAACTCGGTAATTGAATCCCCCTATCGTGGATCGGATTTATAATTTGTTCTCATTCCACCATATCTTGAGTGGTAAATAAAATGGAATCTGGGTAATGCACGTGACCAGAATACAGGTCTTTAATTTCACTTCGAAATGAATTCAATTACAATCCTACAAAATTACACCTCTTTCTGGAACCTCATGAACTTTGGTGTATTTACTTTATGGTAAGCAATGCAATGAGCCCTGGCTAACATTATTCATTTAAGTCAGTCTTTGTTTCTTCTTACCATTTGTCAATATTAAACAGAAATGGTTAAATGATTGTTTTCAAAATTTAATTGTTTGGTGTACAATAGCTTTTTGTTAACTTTTAATTTCATTCTTTTATACAATCGTGAAATAATTAGTGGAAGAGCTTTAAGTATTTTGCTTAAGCTATATTTTCATTTCTTACTTTCCCGAGTTCCAGAAATGTATCTTCTAACATAAGTTTGAAGCAACTAAAATGATTCAACTCAGTTTTTAATTAAACCCTGTATAATATTTCATACTAGTACCTTTGTTCTACTAGCAGGATTTTGACGAAAATTGTCCATGTATAACATACATAAGGTTTCCGATGTTCTTAGTATTTTAGAGGAATTCCAATAAGGAGACAAGGAACGAGGGGAGTAAATAACTAATCACTCCGTCAATATATATATATATATATATATATATATATATATATTACCTGGATTCAAAATAATATGTCGTCTAGTTCAAGACCTTCGGGAAAATTCTTCCTTGCGGAAAGTATGTATTCGCTTAAAGTTGGCATTTTTCGTAATTATTTTGGAAAATATTAATTTACTCAATTCAGAATAATAAATAAAATAGAAATCTTCCTTTAAAATGCTTTAAGGGTGTTTATTCTTTCAATAACTTTTAACCACTTCAAACAAATACCACTTGTAAAAAAAAAAAAAAAAAAAAAAAAAAAAAAAAAAAAAAATAGGGTTTACGAACCCAAAATATAGTCATAGTAATTATTTCCTTTCGTTAAAAACAAACTGGAATGGCATGTAGAGATTTCCATTTGTAAAGTAAAAAATCGTTACAATATAAAAGAATTCGTAATGTAGTAAAGAATCTATTTCAAGGTCCATTTTGTAAATGCCTATATGGATTGGAAGGGCTTCAACAGGACTAAAAAATACTTCATTTTGGAAACGTTCCACGGAGAAAAAAAAAAAAAAAAAAAGGTATACAATTTTGACAAAGACCATCGTAATATTAATAAAATATCCAAAGAGGGATGGACTGGGCCGTAACTTGTGCGTGGCACCGCACCGGGCGTCAATATTAGCAAAAGACGCTCAAACGAAATCTGTACGAAGATGAATCGAACAGTAAAAATGCTAAGTTGAAATAGAATTTTTCAAAATTCCGGTTAGTGTAGGGTTAAAAGACGACCATCGAACTTGAACCCAGACATAGAGGCTCAATGTCTGGGTTGGATTCATTTCCACTATTATATTCTACCATCGAAGAATTTCAGATTTTCCACTTGATTTCTTTTTTAAAAGTAGAACAGAGAACTGGCTTCGAATTTTCAAAAACGGCAGAATTTAAATATATTTACTCTACAAAATTCAAACTGGACATTTTTTAAACATCAATAGAACATGGGAAAACGGGTCTTCGAATTTTTTTCTAACACAACCGAACTTTGATATATTTAATCCTCCATGTCTGGGTTTGATCCTAGCCTACCCCTTTCTTTCACTTTACCCTTGCTATATTCCACCATGTAGGAATTTGAAACCTCCTTTGGCATTTTTTTTTTAAAGTAGAACAGAGAAAAAAAAAAGATTTTAAACATTTTACTGACTTTGATTTTTTAGAAACGTAGAAAATTTAAAAAAAATGTTCACCCTACCATATTTCAACTTGAAACTGTCTTGCTCCTTTTTTCAATTAGGTTAGAACAGAGGACACAGTTTTTTTTTTTCTGACTTCAATTTATCAAACTACCTTTATATGCTCGAGATGAAACATATATTTTCTCCAGTCTATTTAGTAGTAGGGATGCCAAAGAACCTGGGGATGGATATGAAACAACCCATTTGAAACAGTCCAATTTTACCTTGGACCTGATCTGTGGGATAAAGAACGGCCGAGATGAGTGGGGTAGCATATCTGAAGGGGTTGGGCCCACAATTTTAGTTCGTTAAAATCCACCTCAAATCTTTTAAAGTTTGACTGTTGCTGGAACAACTGTAAACCGACGATAGCACTAGTAAATATTAAAGAGGTTCACAACGCCATGAACACATACAATTTCGTTTAAAATGAGTAGACCGGATTACGCTCAACTTGCGGGTGGCAGAAATTGGAATCTTCTATTATTAGAGTCTGAAAAACTTTCGGTTTGTCGTTTGATTATGGTTACTAGTATTTATTAGATTTAAACGATGTCACTTGAGCGTATTAGTACTGTTTATGACAACATCCCCGGCTACAACAAACTTCATTTCAACAGAGCACTTTGAGAGGCCGCGATTCGTCCAAGCTCATAGGTATGTAAACTCATTTTATTGTGTAAATGACACACTGAAAAAAATTAGAAAATCTGAAAACAGTAAAAATTTATTACAACAGACACACATACAATTTTCTATATACAAGTTTGAAAAAAAAATCCAGTTTCTACTTTTTTTTTCTTGACAAGATAACAATAAATATACAGAACATGGATAAAATGAAGCAGTGAAATGGAATTGGAAGGAAAACATTTTTTATATTCGGTTTTGATAAAGCACAATACCTATCACAGAGACCCTTTAGACTTGATTTCTTAACAGACATTCAAACCCATTTCTACAAAAGAAAACCGGTAAGTTGAAATCTGGGTTTCTGATATGCCATACTACTCAAGCTGCTGAATATGGATAGTTGAAGAAAATTCACAATTTCGATGCAGATATTAATAATTCAAACAAATTTATTAATATTTCACAGAATAAATACCTAAAATGGAACTTTTGATTTAAAGAATAGCATTTTTAATAACGAATGTTTTCAATTTTGATTTTTATTTATTTTTTATAATTAAAAAAATTTTTTTTAAACATTCACAGGACTAAATAAGATAGAAGTTTCAGATAAACTCCTCTTTACAGAAATAAATTATGAATCAATAGAAAAAAAAGAAAGAAAAAGAAGGTGCTTGTCAAGATTTTGGCATAAGCACTGAGTCATAACAAACTATTGCACTACATCATAATAAATAAAAACTGCAATCTCTCAAACCCAGTCAAAAACTAAGCCACTTGATTTTGTCTACCTGAAAAAATTTACCTGATGATCTTTGAGACACACAAAAGAAAATATTTTATTGTCTATACAATTAATAAATAAAAAAGCTCTAGGTACGTAAAAGGAAGACCATTACTCCAATTGCACAATTGTGCTGTTGCAGCAATAACAAATTGAACCACTTAACTCATTACATGCAGTAGCAGATTCTTAACTAAATTCCAATGATGCAAGAAATTTCATTTACAATTTCAATACATCCCATGTTTTTTCAAACTATATTGTTCATAAACAGACCATGCAAAATAAGAAATGCATTTCAAATCTTAAATTAATCTTTTGGGTCCTTCACTACGTTCTTTTTACTTACCACATGGCTATGACAAAAACAGCTTGAACCATTTCCATCACACACACACACAAACGAAATAATTTTTAAAAAATGATTAAAATGTTAATTAAAAAAATAAATATTTCAAGTTCATAGTTAACTGGAAGAACAAGATTATTTGAACAGGTAAGTGGTTAACAATATAATATCTTTATGGCAGATGACTTGTATATCAAAGTGTACTTGCTGCATCATTATTTTTCTACATTTATCAACAATTTCAACTTTAAAAGAGCAATTTCACAAACACATTTCAAGTCTGCATTAAACACACACCACCACCGGGATTAGGACACAATTGTACCAAAAATAGAACGGTTCTTTTACCTAAAAGGAAACAACTATACACATAAACTTTATACAATAAAGCAATTTCGAAACTAGACACAATTTTTTTTTTTTTGATAGAGAGAGAGAACATTTAAATCTTACATATATATGCATACATATTAGACATATATATACATATATATATATATATATATACATGTAACCACACAAATATATTACTGCATTTACAGACTCCCATCCCGTAAAAATAAGATATTTTAAACAATATCCTGTTTATGATTTCCCATGCTAGGTGATTATGTGTTTTTCAAAAAAAATGACAATAGGGAAAGGAAAATTTGGCTTCAGAAACATATGTTTCGATAAAAGTTCAAAAGGTGGTAGACATCCATTTTTTTTAAATGTAACTCATTTTTCAATGTACCAGAAGGGCTGCATCCTCAAAAAATAATTCCAGACCAATCCCCTGCATTCCATATCCAAATAACACATACACAAAAAAAATACCTAACCTTAAGAAAAACAGTTTCAATTAATGTCTTACTAAAAACTCATCACATACACAAATACACATTACAATGCTCAGGTTAAAAGGTTTATTCTGATGAATACTATATACATATGAATGCAACAGATGCATCAGTTACTACAGTTAGGAGAGAAATCTATATGTCTATTACTTTAAAAGACTCTCAAGCAAATGCATAACCACAATAAAACAGATCATTAGAATTCCTTAAAAAAGAGAGAGATGGAGAGAGAGAGAGAGAGAAGAAGTCAAATATAAGTCCATGAAAACAAATAAATCTGTTCATTTTTGTAATAGAAAGAGGATGAGAACTAATTTAGGAATTAAAAATTAGAACCCATTTTCAAAACTACAAAATTTACAAGTTGCAATAGGTGACCTTAATCTATTTATCCCCAAATGTTACACGAGATGAACATGTTAAATATCCTTTTCTTAAAATATATTAAAATTATAAATTTCCAAATAACAAAAGGAAGTATGTAACTGAATCAAGGTCATAGAAAACCATTATAATATATAAAATATATTAATCATTCATTTCACCATATTTTGTGATTATCAAAGCAGCATTTGAAGATGCTACTACATCAACTTTAACTTGTAACATTGCTCAAATTCAATTTCAAAATTTTCTGCTTCAAAAGTGTTCTAAATATTTTAATATTAAAGAGGCTACAAGTAATATTTCAATATGATTGCAAACTCTTCTTTTAAAATTTGAAGAATTCAAATAATCATCAGTTAAATATGCATCAAAATGAAATTGGATTGTTAAAAACTCATTTCATCTGACTACCGACTCACAAGTCTTAATAACCTTAAAAAAAAAAAAAACAAAAAAAAAAAAAAAAAAAAAAAAAAAAAAAAAATGACAACTGGTTAGAAACTGCTTTTACACTTTAAAAGCATCTAGCAATTTCAAATAAGTTTCCCCTTTTAAGTTCAAATATAGAGAAACTGGAACATTAATTTAAAATATAAATAAAACTATTACAGAGAGGATTTTCTATAGAAACTCACATACCAATAAAGAACATCCAGTAGTACAAAACATATTTTAAAATCTTACATCCTTACGGTAAGAAAATATCTATTCCCATTCAAAGTTTGAAATAAATCGAGTTAATGCAACATAGAAAGATTTTCATTTGAAATAAAAAGTTCAAATCATTGAATTACCTTTAACAAACCTTGCACAATGCTTTAATACTAAACCAAGTGATATTTAAGGGAAAGTCAAATGATTTGTCTAATTGCACAATATATTACTAATAATTTTAGACAAAAAAAATTTTTAAATCTCTCTATAACTTGAAATTTTTAATCTTAATTTCAACAGGCATTTCACCACATAATTTAATACATGGTAATGGAGTTTTACTATACCATTGCATTATGGGTCCAATAGCCATTTGCATATATTTCTTATAATGAATGTAAAGCCCACTGGTGATGAGCTAAAAGGAAATTTAAAGAGTTATTTTAACCTATTCTGGTAGATTTATAAGAATGTTTACAAATTTGCTTCTGTCAAGTGAGAATTCCTGTTATACTATTTTGACAGCAAATCAATTTCTCCAGAGACAGACACATTCTGAGAAAAGCAATTATCCAATAGATATTTATATAATATATATAAATATATATATATATGAAAACAAAGTAAACACCCCTGAGAGATTAGCTGAATGATGGCTGCATAGATAGGGTGCTGCTCTTTGGCACCGGAGTTAGTGAGTTTGAATCACTCTGTTGGCATGGATATTCATAACCATTTGAAATCAACTTTAAGCAGTAGGTCCCGATCTCATTAGCCCTCAAGTAGCAAATAAATTGGTCATAGTACTCCAAATAAAACCAAATATAGAATTAACTCTATGATAGACTTAACAAAAAGATTCTCGTATAAATATAAAATTAAATAAAGACAAAAATAAGTACTGCAGTTGAAGATTTGACAATTAAAAGCAAAAATATTATTAGAAACTAAACTGCACATGTAAATCAGATTACTTCAAAAAATTTTGATAAAAAAAATAAGAATCACTCTCAATTTCCTAAGGGTATATATATTTGTATTATTTTATGATTACTATTTGAAGTTAGTATACAATGATGAGATACACAACTGACTTTTGACATTACAAATGCATAGAAAAATGCTATAAGCACAGAACAAAATATGAAAAAAAAAAATTATTATGTTATACTAAAAAAGACGAAGCTGTTACAAAATGATATTTGTAGTGCTGTGATACAAAACACTAATTGGCATAGATAACTTAGCAAATTGCACACCTAAATTTTAATATAAAATGTACTTTAAATGATTTTCATTATTCTACAGTTTTGAGTGTATAATACATATTTTGTAGACGATGCATAAATAATCTACACATGTTAACCAGTATGTAATAGCACTATTAATATGATTTGAATAAATGATATAACACATATGGTAGTTCTATTCAATTCTAAAACATTAACCAGAAAGCTCTCAAATAATAATCTGATAAAAGGCATATAATCAAATTGAAATAATTAAGCTGCTAAAATAATACACTTCTGAACTAATCCATTTAAAAATAAATAAAATGTCTGAGTAACTAAAAACCTTGCATTATTTGAAAAATTAAAAAGTCCTAAAATGCACTACAACAAATAACATGAATGGCTTAAGTCATTTACATAATAAATCAATACATTTCAAATTAGATTTATGTACCTAGAAAATCCCATTATCTGATGAAATCTGTTTGATAAAAATACATTAGAAACAAATAAAATGGACAACTGTAAGCCATACATATAATTTGTAAACTTTACTGAAAACTTAGTCTGTGCAAGAAACTCAAGCTCTTTATATCTAACAGAGAAAACAGAATCAGTGTAGTCTAAAAACTGTTAGTTACTTCAAATAATGTGTCATTTCAAACAAAATTAATAAATAACTGTAATTTGAATGTAGTCTATAAAAATCTGAAACAACACAACTGCTCATGTGGAATTTTAAAATATAATAGAAACAACAAAAACAATTGAATATGTAAATAACTTCTAAAATCATAACCTTACTAATTGAAATGAGAAAATTAAGCTCTATTATAAATACATTTAATGAACAAATTTTGAGAAATAAAACTGTCCATAAAACTGATTTTGAATAGGTATATACCACAAGAAGAAAATAGAAGATTAATATGTACAATAACTGAAAAACTGCTTCAAAGCATGTAAAATGCTGTGCACATATAAAGGTATCAAACACCTTAAGATTGGAGTCATTTGAGATAAAAAAAAAACATAATTCAAGTATGTGCAATAGGCATATACACCTACAAAACAGCTAAAAAATAAAATGAAACAGAAAATTGGAATAATAAGTATTCTTAAAATAGCATATTTTTTATAAAGAGGTATTTTTTATATGTAAAAATAATTTAAATTGCTAATACAATTTGTTAAATTAAAAATCTTTTTCAATGTTTGACAGGTACACAAATAATGAACATATGTGAAAATAAATTTGTATCCGAGTCAACCTATAATAGAATACAATCAAAACCATTTAACTGTCTACCTGAATAAGCCATTAGCCTAATCTATTCAATATCATTGATGTCATCTGGATATTGTGGATGTCAAATGGGTATCTGATGGAAGCTGTGTATATCTAAAAATCTGGTGTTTAAAAATGAATGAATTGTAACAAAAATGCCAATATTATATGCAACTTTTAAATCATACTTTTTCCTAGCTACTGAAGAAACTTAATATGTGATACATTCTTTAATTGTCAAATATGAATTATAAATTAGATAACAAAATTATATTAATCATAATTTAATCCACTTGAATAATCAGCATAATTGTCTATTCAAATCACACATTCCCCCCCCCCCCCAACATATCAAAATCCAGTGATATCATACATAACTACATGCTGCCTCAAAAAGATAATCTGATAAAATAATTAAATTGAGATGAGTCACATATCTCAACATTGATTTTCAAATAAGGAATTATTTTTCAAATTCATATAACTATACACATTCATCAATAACCATAGATACAATAATTTTAAGAGTTAACACTATAGTATAAGTGACAGTATACAACTTTCACATCCATTCAATATCCAGGATGTCAAATGGACACTGACAGGATATTATGGAAGTGTTCAATGGATGTCAAATGAAAGCAATGTTAAATAGGTAGACATATGATTATAATTTAAACAAAGCATATAACATATTCAGCATTCTAAGAACAGTCAATCAAATGACATACTATACTTCTAAAATGAAAGAAAAATGATAATACTGAAGGCAACACTTTACTGGACACAGCTCAGTGTTTGAGCTCTAGATATACTTTCATAGTTATGATTTATTCCTTTTAACATACCAGAAAAACAAGAATTTTTCATACCTCCAATACAAAAAATTGACTGCAGTCTTTTAAACCCAAATCTACATGCTTAAATTACAATTAAAAATTTTGCACTTAATTTTGTTCTTAATAAACTTTACAAAAACAACACTAATAATGAACATTTCAATGAAGAGGAAGATCTCTCAATGATATACATAAACAGAATATTCCTGCCAAGCTCTTTAAGAATGTACTTCTGGATGTATTTCTCAGTACAACAAGAAAAAAGGATTTAACACAAATTAAAAAAAAAATATGAAAAGTACTTGAGATAAAAATAAATTCATTTAATCTTTGAAACAACCTACTGTAGAGTTAATAAATTAAGATACATAACTGAGTCTTGGCACACTGACCACTAAAAAACATTTCTAAAAAGGTTGAGAAAAGATGTTGAAGTAAATTTCATTAATTAGACAGAAGACTTGGAAGGAAATATAAAAGAAAACTAAAATACAAGACAAATTTAGGAAAGGCTTGCAGATGATTTTTCTCACATCTAAAACAGATACTGGATATATACACTAGAGAGCCAAAACTCATGGATTTCAAAGTTTTCCAATTATACAAATAGTCATATAAGTCTGTATAAAGAAAAATGATAAAGCCCATACTTTTCAGGAATGTTTTGATGATGTTTACACTTAGGTATCAGCCCCAAATTAGAACAAAATTTTTACAAGTCATTATTTCAAGGAGTTTATATCACCAACTTATGAAAAATTTTCTACATTAAGATGAATCAAACTTTAAAGACATTTAATGATAAAATACCAACATTTCAAAAGAAAATTTTAAATGGTTTATAAAAATATTTAACTCAATAATAATTATATAACTTGTGTTTGCCCCCCAAAAACAAAAATAGAAACATTGGTATTAAGTTTATTAAATGTTACACAGAATGTTACAAATCCAGCTTTTTGTTATTCAAGATGATAAGCATTTTTTCAAATTATTTTTTTGTATGCAGATGGTGCTAAACTTTAACTGAAAAGTATGAGCTTGTCTATGTTCTTTACATAGAAAGTTATTTCTGTAGATACTCCTAAGAAATCTGAAATATCCCATAACTGTTGGCCATATAGTGTATGTCTACAAATGATTATATTTTATGGTGCAAAAATATCAGTCAAGAAAAAAAGGTTTAGAAATTCTTTCACAAGCAATGTGTACTCCTAGTTCTCACAGTAAAGACTATTTACATATATATACAAACACAATTAAGACACATTTACATAATTTGTTTTCCATAAAATCCTAATATAATAAAACTTGAAACAATTTCATAAATATCAATAGTTTATACAAGACAATCATATAAGTGCTCATGACAATCAGCTGATTTCCTTTTAAACTACAAATAACAATCAACTTTACCCTTATAAGATGGCTACATATTCACAAGATTATATATAAACTTGTAAGAAATCCTTTATAAAATAAAACTAGATAGTATAAAACACTCTTCAACCTTGGAACATATTGTGAATGCAAGACTAATGTGCACTTCAACTGTTAGCGATAAAAAAAATATTTAGAAATTTCAAAATTTGAAATTGTGAGTTATACTTTGAAACAATCATAAAATAGATCTAAATTTTTCTTAAAATCTACCAATCTGAAGGCACAATGGTTTAGCAATAAATGCAAAGACATCTTAAATAAGGCAAAAATTAAAAGAATAAAATACAGAGATACAAATTTGCAGCTGTAAATGAACAAAGTTTAAGAATCCCTAATAAGCCATGTCTTAAACTTTGTCAGCTCCAGCTTAGGTGTTTCTCACATGAAATTTTCTATATTAGTGTTTTATTTATGTTGGCTTTCCATTTATAACTATACTCAGGCACAAAGGCTTTAACCACTTTCAAAACATTTAGGTAAGATATCCAAAAATTTTTGGTAACAGTAGATGCCTCAATGGCAAAATGCGTAAATAACACATTATACAAAATTTAATGCACTGTAAAAATATACAGCATGATCCAAAATGGTTAAGAATTCAGATAAGAGAGTTTATGTTTCATTAAAGTCTACTTAAAATGGTTTTTAAGGTGATATGTTTTGAAATATAAATACAGAATGAGTAAGATACACCTTTATAGAATAATCCTGACAGCACAAAGGTTCTACTGAGCATCCAATTGGCATCCAAATTGTCATAGGCATGCCGAATGGACAGTGACCTGCATTCTTCAATGAAATATGTGTGCTTTTAGGGATGAAATATTATAAACAACAAAAATATTTTCTTTAAATTTTGAAACATACAATTTCATTTTCAAATTAGTACAGAAAAAGAGAGTGACAAAGGACCATTTGGCATTGACAACCTGATTTCTACATGACTGAACTGTATTAAATATATAATCTTTTATATCATGATAAACGTGAACAAGTCAGCACTAATGATACATTAATGTACATACATTTAATAACATGAGTAACCAGAAATGTTTCAGCTAGTTGGCACTCAACATTCATGAATTCATGAACAGTCTTATCTTAAGGCACTTTGAAACAACTGCTACTCGTACACACACACACACACACACACACAAAAAAAAAAAAAAAAAAAAACAAGAATTACAGAATACTGTTTCAGTCTTATACCTGAACTCCTAGTTCAGGATCAACAGTATATTCAAACCTCTTCTGTTGATTGGGTGGCCTCAGAAGAATGCCTTCTTTGCACATTTCAGCTGGTAGCAATGGTACAGTCATATTCACACGAGTAAAAAAAGCCATTTTTTCTCTACAGAAGACAAAAACATTCATTTTCATCAAAAAACATTTGACACAAAATATAAAGAGCACTTTTACAACCACAAATATGACTAATGAATATTCAAAATGGTAAACAGGGACTTGGATATCTAAAGTAATATGGAAGCACAAAATTTCTATTAACCAGGTTGAAAAATTTAACTTTTTTTTATTTTCTCACAGTGAACATAAAGCTGACAGCTATTTATAAATTTTTTACAATTATTTATTGTATTCGTTTGAAACATACAATTCACAAAAGTATTTTTTAATATAATTTTAACTAAAAATGATAATTAAAAAGAACAACAAAAATCAAGATATTTTCTCCAAGATATATATATGCATGATATTTTTGTTCTACAAATTAATGAACATAATTATGTCTAGTTTAAATTAATTTTTGGTTCTATCTTTTCTGGTATACATTTCTAGCAACCTTAGCAAATGTCTGTTTCCCTTTAGGATTTTTTCCAGTTTCATAAGTAACTACAAATAGATTCTGGTGCTTGATTTATGTTGGGTCACTCACATGAATTTTGTAAGACTCTGGTTGGCACAAACAACTATTTAACTACAATGTACATGTTTTACTAGCAGTTCATTCGCAAGAGTTGATGACCAAATAATCTATGTTAGTTTGATCAAAGCATTCCATTTTGTTTTCACTCGTCTGTGGTTCCCTGACTGCAGACTGACTTATCAACTTTGAACTCCCTTTGAGATGAGGCAGAAACATCTCATACACATACACACACATATATATTTGTCTCAAAAGCATTAGGTTAAAAAAATTAAAAACACAATATGAATATACAATTAATCATAAAATTAGATGCATACAAATAACAAAACACTTAAGTTTAATGTGATTACATACCTAAAAGAAGATATATCTGGTTGCTTTTTTCGACTTTTTCTTAATTTATATATCTCCCGTGATGTCTTTTTCAGCAATTTCTCAATTTTCTTTTCTTCTGAATTAGGCTTATTTCCCTTTGAAGAAAAAAATGGATTTTTTTAAATATGTAATTGTATCAATGATTAATTACAATTCTAAAATTAGCACTTGAGATCTCTAGACATTTTTAAGCTTCAATATCTAGCTAATGAAACCCTAAACTACAAAATCCAAACCTAATTTAACCTTTCCTTATTTGATCTACTGATGGTCTAGAACAGCAGTTATCAAACTTTTTTTGATGTGGCACCGTTGCCAGACTAAAAAAATTTCATGGCACACACCTTTAAAACAGTTTGAATATGAAGGGAATTGAAAAAAAAAAAAGTGCAAGTTTGGGGCTTTACTGCAAAGAAATATTCATTATTCTTAATTAAAATTCTTAATATTATATATGAAATATATACAGACCCAGCTTGAGTAATCTCATAGTTCTGGCTTGCTTAGGAGCACTACAGTCTACTGTTTTGCTACACAAGGGCTAATAAGAGAGCAGGACCTACAGCTTAAAGACAATTCCAAAATGCTATGAACATCCATTCCAAAATGGGAGTCAAACCCTATGAACTCTGGTACAAAGAGCAGTGTCCTACCCATTCAACCATTGTTGTGCAATATCCAGTTAGAGAATACACATCTAGAATATTCCTTTATACAATAGGATTAAATGGACAGTAGTTTTACCATTCAAATTCACTATGTAGAACTAAGATACAGATGACAGTACTTTTCACTTTTTAACTTTTCAAAATGAATATCAATTTTTATCTTGCACTGAGAGGTGAATTGTATTTGTGTTTTATCTGTAATACAGCAAACATGAACAATTATAAAATTTATACACAGAAATAGGAAAAAAAGGAACCAAATTCTGTGTTGTACTTTTTTAAATAAAGAAAATTACTTACTATACTACTTTTTAATCATATATACTTTCAAGTGGTTTGAATAATTGAAAAAAAAAGACCCAAGACTTACCAAAAGTATCTATAAATGTATGAACTGTTAAAATCTCTTAACTGTTTAATACAGATACAAAAATTAATACCTTGCATTTTGTTGAAATCCAAATTCACATCTTTGATTAACTAAACTCTTAACATCCAAGTTAAAAATATTTCTAACATGCCAGTTTCATTTGCTGATAAAATGATCTTATACAATTTTTTCTAAATCTTTTACTTATCTCTTGATAAAGAAAATTTTTATATTCAAAATGCTAATCCTAGAATTAAAGTTATTTTATGAATGCTAAAGTTAATCCTAGATTCCTCTTCTAGTAATAAAAAATATTCTATTGTACTGGTTCAAAGATTACACTTACACATCTTCAGCTAGAATCGATGTACTATTACAATAACTCTCAACTTTATCAAATTGCTATAAATTTTAACTTTGTCAAAAAAATTGCTATTTTATCAATATAAGAAAAAATATGAAGTTAAACTCACAGTTACCAAATACAGCTCCCATCTTACAGGCTTAATAAAAAAAATATTCAATAAATATGTAGGAAAAGTTTCATTAACCTAGTTTAACAAATAAAAGTATTTCTTACTTCTTTGCTAACACTAGCTAACATTAAGTGCAATTTTTCATTTTCTGACACCCATTTGGGTATTTCTTTATCCCCTAGGAAAAAAAAAACATAAAATTTGTTAATAGATAGAAATTTACAAACAATAAAAATAATCAAGCAATTAGCTTATTTTCCAATCCTTGCTTTAGCAAACAACTACACTATTTATTGGTTCATAACAAACCTGATTAATCTTATCTCCTTTATCCTCAAAATGAAATAATTTTCAGTTACACCTAAAAACGGTAGTTGCTTTCTCATGAAAGAAGCCATCACAAGTATGGCTGGTTTAAATACTCCAATTTAGTTTCGATGAAATGAGTTTCACTGAATATGTTATTGCAATCAATAAAAACTAATTGTATATAATTCATGTCTTTATATAAATACTATACAAATGAAAAATTATTTTATAAAACAAGTAACTGACAAGAAGCTACTACTGTTGAAGTGGGAATCATTCAAACAAGACTTAGTACCATGCACTTTTTAAATATTAAATAGCTCATTAAAATTTTACAATGTTGCATTCATATGTCTCAGAGCTAAAACATCTGACAGTCAAAGACAATCAATACCTTGTTCACTTCTCTTATGTTTTGAATAATTAAAATCAATCACCTCTTAATTTGGACTCCTCTAGTCTTCGTTTGAGTTCTTTTAATCTGTTGATTTCTTCTTGCTGCTGATTCAGTCGCCTGTGAAATGCTTGTAAGTCTAGAGCTAAATCTAAGGAAGTTCGAATTGCACCAGATTTTATATAAGTTGCAGTCCTATGCTTTGAACAAGCCACAGGAGGCTATTTCAAAGGGAGAAAAAAATTGTCATATTCTTGGGATGTTCAACGCAATATTATGAAACTTTTACATAGTAAGAAAATAATGAAATATTAAACAAAAATTAATACGACTAAGAATATGTTAGTATAAAAAATGCTACATTAATAAAGTGACTAACTAAAACAGTTTTGATTAAATGAATACTATAAATATGACAAATTTGATCCCAATACACACAAAAAATTCTTCTTGACATACAACCACATATATACATTATACCATTTATACAATGACAAAACTTACCTTTTTCCACCTTAAGCTACGTCTCTCAATTGAATTACGCTGAAATGGTCCACCTCGGCGATACAGTGGCATTGAACTATCACTATCACTGCGGTTCAACTGTAAAAATCAGAAATTACATTGATAGGACACATACAGTAGAAGCTACAATACAATTAAACCATTTTCACTGGCTTTACAACTTTATTTCCTCATTTATTATTACAAGTTGGGTCAATGGTACCATTTAAAATATTTACTGATTTTTCCTATTAATAAAAGATGAATCATTCATTTCTTACTCATCACCTTTCAGCAATATAAACACGCATCATTCAAAACTGCTTTTCATACTTTAATTTACTCTTGCTAATTTTATAATATGATGTATGAGGTAAATGTAATTTACTTTTAATTTAAGGTACAGTAATAGAATGCCATTAAAACTGTTTTTTATTAACTAAATATTCTTCAACTTTTTAACTATGAACCTTATTTTCTTCTTTCTATTATATTACTATTGGTAGTGTAAAAAATAACAAATATATTCAATGATTCAAATTGACATTTAAATGCACTTGACACCATATATGGACCAGAATTACAATATAAATACATCCATCAACAATTTAGAATTTAAGCAGACACAGAAGTCAAAATTTGAGAAAAAAGAAGCATAAAAGGAGGAAAATGCAAAAAAAAAAAAAGAGAAAAGAATTATTAAAAATTGATATTTTGATTTACGTAGTGTAAAAAAAAGCACCTAAATATGAAATATGTAAAAATTTAAGTAACTTTTTATCAATATAAACAAGTTCCAGGTTTCCTAGTAAAAAAATATTTAAAACAGATGCGTCTCCAAAGTGCCTAATTAAAATAAATAAATTGATCAATACAGTTGTACTTTATTATATTAAATTTTGAGGAACCATATTATTTGTTTGAACCTTTAAGAAACCTTTTGAACCTTTAAGCACCTGAACCTTTAAGAAAAATACTAGATCTCATAAAATTATAACTTGCATAAGATTTACATATTATATATTATCTTATATAAGATTTATAAAAATATCTTTAATGATTGATAAACAACTGAACAATTCCTATTAGAATGATCAAAAATGAAAACAAATGCAAAAATAATTTTGTCTTTAGTTGTTGCTTACTATTTTAATACTGAAGTAATCTGTAATCTTCTACTGACATGATGCCAGTATCAAGATACTTTAAGGAATTTCTTTGTCCAATTCAACAAAAAACATTCTTTCTTTTATTGGGTAGACAAGATGTTATTAATTCCATGCACTTTGTTTTCTTTAAGTAGTAAAATTTCATGGTGATGATCGAATAGGACACATTTTCTTCCAGTATCCAAGCCAGTGAGTTTGAATTCTACTTTAGACTAACAAGTTTATAATCATTTAGTTTGGTGTGAAAGAGATAGGATTTTCTTATATGTTACCTGACAGCTAAATACATTTGAATTTACTACTTAAAGCCGATTTTGAATGTCTACAAACAAATTAGCAAGATTCAAACCCATGGTAGCATCATACAATTCAGTTGTAATGCAGGATTGCCGTTAAAAGTTACATTTTTTCATCAACTACAATGCATACATGAAACTGAAAAAAAATCTGTGCATATCCAATATTTTGTAAGCTATTTTACAAATGTCATTTTCTAACAGACACTGACCACAGCAGAAAACTTCTATCAATAAGATGAAATACTGTTTGAAACAACTATAGAAGGGATTGAAATTTCAATACTGTTACCATGATAATAAAGAAAAATTAATATAAAATGGCATTATGATCTGTCTACATGCACATGCGTTTAAGGCATATCTATAAAGAAAGGATGCAGGTTATTAAAACATAATTCTACCATATGAGAGCCACATATTATGATCACAGTATTAATTATTGCTGTCATTCTTACTTAAATTAAGTTTAAAGTGAATAAGTGTAACTTGCATCATTGTTTCTGAGAATGACATGCTCAGTTTTATCACTTCCTAAGTCAAAAGTTTAATGTCTTATTCCCAGTAAATGTGTAATCTAACCATGAATTTCATGGTTTAGCTATGTGAAATGACATCACAGTTAATAAAGCTGTTAGTCTGAAGTGACGTCATTATCAAATTGTTTTTGGAAACATTGATATTTTTGTATATCAATAAAATATGTTTCTGTATTCATGTTTGGCAACATATTATTTATAACAATTGTGTAGAAATGCTGCATGCATAATTACTACAAGTGTATAAAATAAGTCTAATCTGCTGAAAGGCAACTGTTTTCTTCTATTGTCTTTGCATTATGTTATGATAGCGTTTTTTTTTTCCTTGTAAGTTTGTTCCGTCACTGGGTACGTTGGAGTTTATGTTTGCATTGCAAATATTTCATTCTCAGTGTCCGTGGAGCTTCTTCGAGTCATCAATAAAGTTCATGCTCTAAAGTAAAAATTTTGTTTATTCTTTCTTCTGCTATTCTACATGCTAAAAGTCTTCTACCGTACTAAAAGACATGTCTCTGTTTTGCATTACAATGTTAATCGGCTTAATAAGACTATACTCTGCTTTCCATTCAGCTATCCATTTAAGTCTAACAACTATAATGGCTCATTTATAAAATCTGCATTATCCAGAACCAAAATCCTGAAAACAGTAGTTTTCCACCATAAATACACAATTATAGTTTAGCTGTAATATTATAACTAGAACCATATAAGTTCTAGATGTTTTATTTATGCCACAATACATGGCTATTGGATCTTGAAGCAATGAACTGATAATAATTCTTTCCTGCTCTGTCAGAAAAAAAAAAAAAAAAAGTGAACATGGCAAAGAGAAAAAATGATGAGAAATTGGACAGAAAACTTTTAGATTGTCAAAATTTATGGGTTTGGGTTTGGTTTGGAGTGCTACGGTCTACTTTTTGCAACACGAGGGCTAATGAGACCGGGACCTACAGTTTACAGCCGATTCCAAATGGCTATGAACATCCATGCCACAGTGGGATTCGAACCCACGAACTCCGGTTCCGAAGGGCAGCACCCTAACCAATCGGCCATCGTTCGGCGTCAAAATTTATGAGATAAAAAAAAAGGGTTTCTCATATTTTATTTTTTTAAATTAAAAAAAATTATAATAATATGTTTTAACAACATTTCGAATAAACCCACAAAAAGTTTAGAATCAGAATCATCCCTGAATTCAATATTTGATGTAGCAGTCTATTTACAAGCATACAAGACTAGAGTAATTTTTCTTTTCTAACCTCTTGGGTTCAGAAACGAGTCAAGCAAACAGAATTCTTGACACTACATTAGATAAAATTCAGGTCCCCTTTTTAGTTTCGACATTTTGATCATTATTTGCTGATAACTTTCAAACATCTGTACCACCAAGAAATAGCGTAAGACTTTTTTTTAATGGGGGAAGATGGTGAATACTCCACAGAAAGAAAATATTAGAAAACAAAATGCTATTGAAATATGGGATGTATATGATCCATTCCATCATTACATAACTCCAAAAATGTTGAGAAAGAAAAGAGGAATAAAAGGAATGAATGGCAGAAAGAAAAAAGGAATAACAGGAGAGAATAGCCAGGGGGAAAAGGAGAAATGCCATGAAATAAGGAAGAGATTTATAGAAAAATAGGAAAAAAAAAGTTGAAAAAGGAGTACTGCAGTGTCTGATCTAACGCCTGACAGTGCTCATTTTTCAACTTTTCATCATCAACTTTTTTTTTCAGTTGTTTACATTTTAATTCTAGAACTTTTTCTTAAATTATAAAATTCATTATTTAATGACATCCTGTTGATTAATTTTCTTTATTACACAGTAATCAAATTAATTGTAAACAAAGTCCCTGTCTGCTAATTTAGAGATATTGAGTCATCAAAATAATGCCAGGGAGTTTAATGCAACAAAATTTGCTATATGTAAAGATGAAAATTTGAAAACTTTTAAAAAGCTTTGGAAATAAAGTTAATCAAAAATAATATATTATAATAATCAAATATTGTTAAAGCAGGTGAAAATATACTTCACTGAAAGTTTTTATATTAAATCAGTCTCATACAACCAGTCTTTTATCAAGCACTGAAATTAAAGAAAAATCAGTTGACATTGAATCACTGTTCCTGTAAACCCCAGAAATAAATCATTATGAAACTAACAGAAAAGGGCTTTTGCTAAGAATAGATTCAATAAGATTTCACCTCTAACAAAGGTATGCTGATATCTACAAGAAATTCAATTGAAATATCTATTTGCTAGAGACAATCCAGGATCCAAGAACTAAATCCTAGAAATAAAAAACCATACAAATATATTGATATTGTACATACCCTACAAATATATTGATGTTTATTTACAGCAGCACTAGGTGAAAAAGTTTGTGATCTCTTTATAACAGAACTTTTTGAAGTCTCATCAGATCTCTTTTTAAGAGCTTTTTCTGGTAAAAATACGCATTCTGTATTGGTCTCTTTGTCACATAATTGCACATTTGAGATCTGCTCTTGTTCAGCCAAGCGTTCTGCTTCACATTCAATACAATTCTGCAATAAAAAAATATTAACATTAGTCTCTAATAGATAAATATAGAAAAATTTACAAGTCACTGTCTTATAAACATTTTAGTTAAATCTCATATGATTACAAAAATTACACTATTAAATTTCAAGAGTGCTCTCCCATAGATTTTAACATATGGTCAGGCATTAAAAAAAAAAAAAAAAAAAAAAAAAAAAAAAAAAAAAAAAAAAAAAAAAAAAAAAAAAAAAAAAAAGCTTTAAAAGTGGGTGTTTCATAATGTACTTTTCAAATTGTACCAAAATCCTAATGAACATTCATTCATAATCAGAACTTTTGGTATCATCACAAAAAACCTTCTAAACTCACCATTCTGCTCACTCCATTACCATTCATATATTAATAACATGTTTACAAACAGACAAATTTTTTTTATTAACCTACTCAACTTTTGGAGTTAAATTTTTATGTCCTACCTACAAGAAAATAAAAAAGGAAGAAGGAATGTACTTACTATATTGCCAAGGATATCTTCAATTTTTGGAACTTGAATTACATCATCTACTGCATTCTCATCCTCCTCCTCCTCCTCCTCCTCATCATCATCCTCCTCCTCATCATCATCTACTCCATCGTCACTTTCTAGATCATCTACCATTCCACACTCCACCATTTCAGGACCTAATTAACAAATTAATCTCAGTATTATGGGATAAAAGGGTTTTTTACATAATGGAAATACAATGTGCATATGAACAACAAGAACATAGCAAACAGCCCCAAATATTTGACTTTCATATAATTTATGCTTTGTAGATTTATGAAGGATTTGTAAATGGCTCCTATACTGAGTTTATCTTGGATTCTCTTTGGAATGAGTAGAATATAGTATCATTGGTTCAATAATACAAGATACATTAAGTTTGCTTTTTACCCATTTTGAAATATATAGTGAATAAATAATTCAATACAAGAGACATTCATAATGAATTTGGCTACCAGATATTGCATGGAGACAGCAATTTTTACTTATTGTAATTTCACTGTGTAAATGGATCAATGATACAAGACATATCAATAGGTACACTAAAATGTCAGTAGATCAGCTCACATCAGGCAGCTACAAAAAGAGTATTTTCATCATATAGGAAGACTTTGTACTCAGAAGCTATTCAAAGTAACTTTCCTATGGCTTGACAAGAATTTACAACAAAACTGAGTCACAAAGAGATAAGGTTCACTCTTAAATACAAATAGTTAATTTCTGATTTTATTATGTAGTTGTAATAAAGTATCGTAGCAAGAAATACAAAGCTCATATCAAACTCTGTACTGACTGAAGTTGAAAATCATTCCTAGAGTAACTTTGCATTTAAATTAAAACATTTGCAGAATATGATTATCCCCTATAACAACTGCAAATATAATTACAAAAGCTAACAGATTTTTATTCTTTTTATTATCTTAACAATTTTTGAACAAATACATTTTAATTTCATTCTCCTCAATACCTCTGTAGTAATCTTACAGCTCTAATTAAATATGGCAAACATACCTTGATTTCTAGTAAGAGTTGAAGTCTGAGAAGATATAATTGTTGACTCATCACTACTCTCTTCTTTAAATGTGAAGATTTTGCTTTGAAGCTGCTCACTGATTTCACCTCTATCTTCCATATCTTTTCGCTGTTAAAAACAAATATATCCATTCAAATATACATACATTGATTTAAAAAAAAATATGTATATTAGCTTGATATGAAATATATTATAAAATTTCTTCAAATATTAAATGCAACTGAAAATTATACTGTGTAACATACAGGCCAAATACCTGATTCAGCAAGCAACTTAAATATTGATGCATCTATGCTTTTCAAAAACACTATGAACCAATTAACACAATGACATGTATGATCATGATAGCCACTAAATTCAGTGAAAAAGGATTTCTCTTATAACTTTTCCAAATTCCTTCACAAACAACTCATGACATTTATCAAAAATATGTAATCCAGAAAAGATTGCATCCATACAGCACAGAGGTGAGCTTTATTTTTTTGTTCATTTATTTGAGTAGAAAGAATTTGGGGTATATAATGACCTAACTTTTCCATCTGGATGCATCTAATGATTTTTCACCACTGTTGCAATTAAAGTATCCTAATTTCCAGCCTATAATCTACAGGTTTGAATTCCATGATAACCCGCAGCAGTGTATGATCTGTAAATTATTTCTATTTTTATTTCATGCGATTCACAGAAATGAAAGGCATATGAAAAAAGCATTATACCTTCTAGTGTTAAAAAAATTAATCTTTTACTTAATGAATTTTATATTTAACATCAGTAAGAATATAGTCTAAAATCTTACATTAATTTATACAGAACAATGATAAAAATAAATTATTTGAACTCACAGTTAAATAAAAAGATATTAAAATTCAAAATTCTTAAAATGCATATTTTATTATATGATAATTTGCGATCTGTGTTAGAATTATATCTGCAGTTATATCGGCACCATCTGATAAACTGAAAATCAAATGGAGAATGCAGTAAAGTGCTGCCATTCCAGATTATACAGGTGTTATTTTTTGATAGAAATAAATATATAAAATAATTTAATCAGGAACTTTTATCCAAATTGCTGAGTCCTTCACTGAAAAGGATTTTTGTCTTCATCAGCAAAATAAATTTTGTGTAAATATGAGCAGGGGCTGCCATCTATTATTCTTTAAGAAAAAATATTTGTAAATTTCATTATAAAAATAATATCTGGCAGCAGATAATGCACAATACACATTAGAAAAAAATTTTAAATTTTTAAACATATAATACAGGGATTACAGACAGGAAAATTAGGATAATCTAAATCTGATAAAGTCGAAGGCATGTCTTTATTCCATGTACAATGAGTATATTGCAGTTGCAATTATATGTGTGTATGTGAGAGAGAAAGATGCAACTAAAAATAAAATTTTTTTAAACTTGAATTATGGTGAGAAAATATATAATATGACATAATGAATATTAAAAAGAAACTTTACAGTAATGACCTTAAAATCAAACTAGGAATTAACCTTAACAAAAAATAACATTCTTTAAAGGCCATTAAAACTATTAAAAAAAAAATACATTTTAAAAAAGATTGTCTTTGAAGTTACACTAAACAACCTATATTTGTAAATAAATTTTAGCTTAAAATAATTTTAAAATTTTATAAGGAAACAACAGACCTTTATTTTGTATTTCCATCAAAATGTAAATATACTTCTGGAATAAATTATCAATATTTAACCAACTACATTAAGTTGGTACTAAAAAAACCTTTTCCAAGAGTTTGTTAATTTCCTGACTTGTGTAATTTTTAAAAGTATCCCAATATTTCTTCGATATTTTTCGGAATTATAAAGTACCTTCTTTCCTAGCTTTCCCTGGTGCATGGCCACCTTCATGATATAGGTTTTCCATTTAAATCATTAAAAAAAAGTTATAGAAATTACAAAACCTTGAAAGAAAAATATTTTATCCATATTATGCATCAATTCTATTATACCTAGTAAATAATTTAAAATAATAGTTTTATAAATAAATTGCATGTCTGTGCATCACAAGAAAACTACTAACAGATTAACAGGGTTCTTTTAATCTATTTTTAAAATAACTTAGGTTGTACATGTTCTTGAAATTCATATTTGTCTTTATAGTTCCAATTTCAGATTTTCTTTTCTAAGTAATCTACTCATAAGATTTGAACTCACAACATAATTTTACAAGAAGCTTCCTCTCACTTATTAGATATAGGTCTATGACCTCTTTAATGTGTTTCTCTCGGTTTTTAAAGCTCATAAAGTTTTCAAATCTGACATTTTCAGAACCTGATAATCCTTTGCAAAGGCTGAGAACAAGAATGAGAAACAGCAATTTTGCAAAAAGGATTACAGTAGATTCCCATGAAGAGAGACTGTGCCATTTTGGGAGGAACCCATTTTAAGAGATTGTGCACCTTTTCAGGTATTTTGTAGCAGTTGTCAGAGCAGCTAAACTTAAAATCCACAGCAAGATAAAGCATTTTAGAGCAGAATATAGTTCTTTCGTATCATGATTTAAAATATACTATTTTTAAGAAGTTGGACTATTAATTTAGAATTATTTGTTGGTAATATTGATAGCTAATGCCTTTATCGCTAAACCAATCACGAATCTCTAATGTGAAATCATTCTTCCAACAACATTAAAGCATATGTGGCATACAGTTGCCAAAAGTTACATTCAAACATACAATCATAATCTTCACATCTTTCAGTAAAAGAGAATATATGCAATATAACATGCCAATATATGAATGCCGAACATGGCCAAATGGCTAGGGTGCTGCTCTTTGGTACCTTGTTCATAGGTTAGAATCCCACTATTGGCATGGATATTCGTACCTGGTCAGATCGGCTTTAAGTTGTATATCATGGTCTCATTAGCCTTTGTATAGTGAAACAGTAGACTGTAGTGCTCTAACCAACTGATATAAGTTCTGATTTTTTGATATTGTGAGAGGCAAATGTGGGTTATCAGTGATCAGCAATTTATCTACTTCACGGAACTGTCATTTCAATCCTCACTGTTACTAAAGAATCTTGATACCAATCCCAAACACTGAATATAAATAAAAAAGAGAGACGAATGGAAAAGAGGAAAATGTCAGCAATTCACAAATACAGAACTTGAAGTTTGGCTGAGAGCAGGCAAGTGTCTTATCAGTAGGTCAGGACTGCATCAAAAGATTCCTGTTGTGACACATTTGTACACAACTATAACGGAAAATATCTACACATCCAGCTGGTGTAGAAGATTCTTGTTTGGAAATGTTGTGGTGTTCGTTTGGTACCAACTTTCTATCTCCATTTCCCAAATGTAAAGTGCAAAAAATGTGATTTGTGCTACTTAAAATAAAAAATTCTGAATATTCCAGATTGGTGAATTTCCCTGACATTTCTAAATTTTTCTGATCTGTAGAAACCTGATTACAACTTTTAATGGGCTACTAACATTATATTACAGAAGCAATTAACAAGAGTGTTGAATGATTGATCCCAGAAGTTGAAAATCTGGTTTCAAGATATGATAGTCTGACAAATACGCAAATTTCTTTCCAATTTCAAAAAATTTATAAATAAAAAAGATTTTTGAAAATGCAGAATTTTCTAAAAGAATGGAAAATTCCCACAGGCACAAAAACTTTAAAAAAAGAGCAAAATTTTGCAATGTAAAAAAGGAATAGGTACAAAAGCAGAAATGGCTTTAGAAAAACTAAGAAGCAGAAGCCCACCAAGTGAAAATTTTCCATCTCTGTACACGCTAAAAACAGTTTGGCACAGCTGTAACATCCTTGCAATTTGTTTCCTTTCTTGTTTTTGAGACTATTCAACCATGCACAACAGTTTTTGGATGATCTGGGTTTCATTTAGTGCTGTCGATATTTTCAATCTTTTCTTAATAAATTTTTGTTATTTATTAACACATTGACTTTCTTTTGCATTCCAAACTACATGAAAGAACCCACCATACCTGATCAAGTTAAATAGAAAGACAATCTACAAGATTTTTATAAAGTATTATCATTATTTAGGTATCATCTTAGAGCTAAAAAATGTCCTTTCAATTAAATTTTTAAAATTTTAGAGCCTATAACAAAATTTTTTAAATTTAGTTATTTTTGAATTAACCATTAAATGCCCTGTGTTGCCTTCTGGAAACATACCCAACTTAGTCTTCTAAAATACTATAATATTGATGATCTAATACCTAATGTTGCCAATAAAATATATACTGAAGATACTATTAAAGAAATTTTTAACATGTACATGGCATCTTTACTTTTTATTTAGAATATATATATATATATATATATATATATTAATTCATTCATTTGTTTGATACATGTGCATTTTGTTTTTTTAAAAGCTTAAAAATATACACTATTTTACTCTGCAGTGATCAAGTTAAAATTATTACATGAAAAAGTAACGTATATAGCTCATATCTATAACTTTCTTTGGATATTTAACTATAAAATATTCGTTGTGACCAGATTTTTGTTGCCAATTGGCAACAATAGTCATAAAATTCCACTAAGCTTAGAGAATAACCAGTGTTGGTTCTATTTTGTTCTATATTCAATAGAAGTTTATTTTTGTAGTAGTTTTTAATTGTTTAATTTTTATATGTCCTTAAAGATTATGACAAAGGCTTTTATGGCTACAAGTAGTTTATTTTTGTAGTAGTTTATAATTATTATTTATTTTTTTTAATGTATATATAGTCAAATTTGACATCCTTGAAGGTTGTGGCTAATTTGTACTCATTGTCAAGTGCCATGCAGTAAACTATTTTTCCCCCCACATTGGCAATAAAATCTTGTGGAAATTTCTTATAGTTATTAAAAATTCATGTGTTTAACATTATAAAATTTTTTCAAAAAAAATTAAATTTTTCAATTAAAGCCCTTTGTTTACCAATTGGCAACAAACCATTTTTTAAAACCTTAACTACACTTAAAACAAAATATGATTTTTTAAAAGTACTTTTCCCATTCTTAATATAAAAACAAAAGTGAAAAAAATTTGTTTAATTAGTTTTTAAAATTGGGCAATTAAGGGTTTAATTTACAATCATCCAATCATACATCCAATCACAAATATTAAATATATTGGCCTTAATTTAAGACATTAAAATTAATCTGAAAAGAAAATTACTTGAAAGTTTTTTCAAATGCACATGTGACAGCATTAGTTATGTAACTCATCATGTAGTAATTACTATAGCTATAAAAAAAGAAAAAAAGAAAAAAAAAAAAAAATTGGAAATTACCTTGTAAGGCTTCTCTTGCATTGGTTCAGGTTGCATAAACCGAAAGCTCAAAATATTATACCACTTAATTACTGTACTCTCAGGTGAAAAATCAGCTAAGCTTACTTGGCAACTACCCTAAAATTTAAAAGATCAAACAATAAAATAACAAAATCCACATTTCAGAATTTTAGAAACATTTCCACTTCACATTTACTGAAGAAATTTATTAGTATATTATGCACTTATATTTTAAATAACACTCACCTGGGATTTGATTTATAAATTTACCATAACCTAATATTTAAATTTAATCAAACTTAAAACATTGAATACCTTTTATGTTTAACAAACTGACATCAAAAGAACATTTAAATATTAAACATCTGGACAAACTTAATGTCTTTCTATTTTGTATTAGAAATATAATGCTCTATGTCTTTACTATATACATGAACTGAATAATATTACTATGTTACACTACTTAAGATTTCAAATAAATAGATGGTAAAATCTTAACTGTGCTTGAGAATTTTCATCCAACTATGTCTATTGCACCATAACATATTTCTGTTCATAAATAGATGGCATGTTTGAACATTGCAAAATAGTCATAACTGTCTTCTAGAAATAAATCACCTTGGAGTTAAACTTATCAGTGAAACTCCACGTCAGTTTAAAAGATTATATTTTGTTGGTAAGTAAATGCAAATCAATTGACAATTCAAATAAAACATACTGCATACATTGTGTTCTATTTTAATGGCTCAAAAGATACTTTTTTTTGCACATTTTCCGAGAAATAAGATAATAAACAAAAAACATTTCATGCATATTTGCCATTATGTATTATCTTACCAGACATTCTTCCTCAGAGCTGTTAAGAGACCAGATGTTTACTTGGAGAGTTTTGGTGCATAACTTTGGAAGTGGAACATGGAAAAAGAAGGTTTCCGTAATCGAAGGTTTGTCTAAATTTTCCAGAGCACTGGTTGTAAAAGTACTCACTTCATCACAGGATAATGGCAGAAGAGCAATTTTTATGCATCTAAAAAAAAAAAAAAAAAAAATCACTAATTTATACACAGATAGAAAGTATAAAATTTTGTTTATCTGATAATTTATAATTACATAAAAAATGAGCATTTCTTTATACAAATTATTTGCCACAGATACACCCAATTTTGCAACGTATGTGGATATACATTTATACATTCATGTTGAGATACTATTTATACACATGTGTATCTACATACAAGTTATGTCACAAGAAAAATGAAGCAAGCTAGAGGCATAATAAGCCGACAAAATCCAGAAGTTTTGCTAGCAATCTAAAATTCCTGGAAAAATTATAAATAAAACTAGCCCAAATTTATTTTGCTAAGGTTTAGACTAAACAAAGCTACAGTCAATATACAACAAAGTCTAAAAAGTCCGTTGACAAACTAATTTTTTCTATTTAAGACTAATTTTATTTTATACCAAATTTAAAAATGTTTGCTTGCAAAAAATAAGAAACTTGGCTTTGTCTTACTCAAGAGCAAATGCAACATTCCTGTTATTTTGTTATAGAGCAAAATTAGAAATGAACAAAGAAGTAAAAAATGCAAGTGATTTTATTTAGAGGGAAAACAGAAGAGATTGCACTCTTGTCCTTCATAACGATATTAAATTATAATCTATTATATATTACTATTAAATTACATATATATCAACATAAATGTGCATTCAAATACATAGGTAACCACACATGTATCTATCAACACACATATATATTTCTAGAGTGGTGCTTTGACTTAGGAATTAATTCATTCTATGCTAAGCCAGAATAATTTATACATCAAATATTTTTTTTCATTTAAATGAATTGAAATGTTATTCATCTATACCAAGGTTGCCCGCCCACCCAATTCATTCTCTCCCTCTTTCATTTTATCCATAATTAAAAAGAAATGCAATATTATATAAAACCCCTTTACAAATAGACTGCACTGTAATGTGTTTTCTCCACTAAATCTCACTGATATGTTAATATTAAAGGAGTGACAGCTCATCACTTAAAAAATTTCCAAATTAGGGCATTCAAAAACTTAAGTAGCATTGTGTTCATATAAATATTCCAACATACATCTATGTAATTTTACACATGTTTATATCATACACATGTCTGTGGGGGTAAGTATATATGTGTGTGTTTAATAGGCATAACTGTTTTAAATTTTCCAAGGTTTAAATGGAAAATTTGGTATAGGGTATATGCTGTTGAAATAGAAAAGGTAAACTACAATATAATAGACAGAATTTGAAACTCACACTTTATGATTCTCAGGTACAGATAATGCAGCTAAATTACGAGCTCTTTCAAGACCAACATGAAGAAGATTATCATCTGAAGAGTATCTAAAAGAATTAAACACATAACAAACACATTTTAAAACGTCTCTTCAACAATCAAATTTTTGTTTGGAACAAATATTTTAAAATCATAAGAGTTAACTACATGATCAAAAAAATATTTCAAATCATACACTTCAAATCCACTCCATTCTTAATAAAAGTTTTTATTCTTCATCTCAGCATTACTATAAACTTATTTAAAGCTCAATGGTTTGTTGAGAATACTTATTTCTCTCACTCTTGATTTTTATAGTTTCTTTAAAGTTTAGAACAAGTTACTTACATATTGTGCCTATCACAGCTTTGCTAAATAAACATTTCAAATTTTGCAATACTGGTTTACACACTTATTGATTCAAACACTAGAAACTGTAAACTCTTTTTAACTTAATAAATTAGGTAAGAGTAAGCATTAAAACCAAGACTTAATTTCTTTATACTGCTATTGATGTTTTATTTCAGACATATTTCATCAGTTCTTAACACTAATCAAACAGCTCATTTGCTAAGCTACACGTTAAAGTCAAAAGAATGTTTAGAACACTGATGCAATAGGACAGTTTGAATTCTCTCGTGTGCAATCTCTATAATAGCTTGCCATTGATGTCAACTTGCCCTTCTGAATATTTGGATGAGGAAAATATATATTCTACTCTAGTTTGGGCCTATTTATCAATATTTATTGGGAGAAAATAGCAGAAAAATGAGGAAAGAAATTTGTAGCCATCAAAAATTACAAAATCTGTTAAAATTAATAAAATATTTTCTCAATAACAAAATTTTTGTTAGTTTCTGGAGCAGTCTGGGGAGTTTTTGAAGTTCTAAATCTCTCTGGAGAAACTTTGGAGAATCCAAAGAAGTTGGCATGTCAGAAATATAATAATTCTTCTAACAAAATCAATTACATCATTTAGTAACTTTGTATATTTTATCCCTTACACATATGTCAAGAAAAAATATCACTTTAGAACAACAATGTAGAAAATAGAAAAATTTATAAATTATCAATCTATTCATAAAAACAGCAATAGAAAAAATTGACACTTAAACATACAAGCACACATTATTACTATTATAACTGCATTTTAATTTATGGGAAGTACTCATCTATTCTAGATATGCAAATTTTTATTTAGACTTAATCACCTTAATTTAACTTGAACTTGTGCAGTTTCTAAATTTAACTGGCAAAATCCTAGTCGATCTTCAGTCAATCTATAAAGTAAAAGGCAAATTTGTGTCATCAAACAAGATTAAAAATTATTTTCCATATCTAAATATTTAAGAAATGATAGTCATTTCACAAACAGCAAAAAGAACTGTTGTTCTTATACAGTGACAAATATAGATAAATATATAAGAATTCCCTAATAACTGAATCAACAAATAATTTTAAAACTAACTTATAACAAAACAAACATTAAAAAAAAAATGAAATTGCTAAACATATTGTGTGACCTCATCTATTTTTAATAAAATTTTAAGACCATGTTAGGTAATTTTTAAAATTTTAAGCATTTTATCAGAAACCTTCATGATTTTATCTATGATATAACTTATTTAAGATTTGCATTTATAGTTCTATTTTTTTTTTAATGTTATAGTATCAATCCAAAATAAAATACCACATAATGACTTTAAATCATAACTTAAATCAAATGTGATAATTTTAATCGATTATTTTTGTAGAACGATAATTCTCGGCCAAAAAACAAACCAATTTTTTTTTTTTACCTGCCTCATAGGGTACTATATAATTCTGGAAAAATTAAAAATTTTACTGATCCCGTCATATGACGGGCTATATGCTAGTATATATGATGTTCTGATCATTTAGATAAGTTAATAATTTGTAAATTGAGTCCAAGAATAAACAAACCTTCTATTAGAAGCTTCAAACACTCCACTGTCACCAGCAACTGATTCATCACTGACAGCAGCTGAGACACTCTGGTTGTTAGAGAGAGTAAATTTGATAGTCTGATCATCAGTTCCTAATTCACAAATAGGACTTAGAGATGGATTAAGTAAATCACCAGAATCTGCTACATTCCTTTGTTCAGACAGATAAACTGCACGATTCATTTTTTGATCACTAAATGCATTTTGTTCAGTCCTTCCCAAATCTATTGGGCATGGAGACAATTTCAAATCAGCTATCTGCTCTTCTAAGCTTGTAGGCAGTTGTCGTTGAAGTCGCTCTAAATGAGTCTGTTCGTAACTGGGAGGAGGTCCATACTCATAAGGGGAAACAGGTGGTGAGATTGAAGACAAAGAAGAACGAGGTGATAAGGATGAGAGGCTGTGACCAACAGAAAGAGGGTTATTAACTGTTTCTTCAAAATTGGTAGGGGCATTGGTTAAAGTTCGACTTTGGATAAGGTGTCCTATATGTTTTTGAAGATCTTGGAGGGTTGGATCAGCAGCACATTGAGGAAGACCATAGATATCTGTAAAACTTAGACTGCTTAAAGAACCTTTGCTACTAGCAGATAATGATCCAGTGCTCAATGATCCCATAGAACTGCTTGAAGATACAGACAATGTACTTGCAGATAAACTGTAAAGACAAAATGACAATTTAGACATAAGAAAATATAATCATTTCTAGCAGTAAAATATAGGATATATTCAAATCACTGAAAACAGTTTTACAGCTAAATAAGCCCATTATATAACTTTTGATTGATTTTCTAAAAATAATTGTTGATAATTTTTAACTTTTTTTAATTAAATGTTTTTAAAATTGGGTTTTTTTTCTCTATATATACCCATATGTATAACTCAAAAAGCATATCAAAGAATAACAAGTGACTTATATAGCCAGACCTGTTTATATCCTGAAAGACTACCATGTACTTAACAAACCTAGCGATCTTATTTTATTATGATTTTAAAATATTTCTTGATAACAGCAAAACTGCAATTGCTAGATGCATAGCATAGCTGCAATTGCATAGTTTGTTTTAAAGATTATTCTAAAACAAGAAAAATACATAAAGAATTCAATCTACAAAAGGTAAAATCAAATAAATTTCAACAGCACATCACACAAATATCATTGTATTTTTTAAAATTAGTACAATCAGACCTCGATTTAGCATAACCCTTGTTAAAGTGCCTTATGTGTAAGTGAACAAATCTTCGGTATAGGATTTATAATGTTAAAAATCAGCTAATATTCTTGAAGCATAATCAATAAGTGCATAATTTTCTAAGTATCCCCCCCTACTTCTTTAACAGTATTTGATATCATGCTGACTAAATAATATTTATACTATTGAGCATTTTTAAATGAATTTGGGTCCAACTAATTATTTTATAAAAGCTCTTTCTGTTCCAAGAATTAGATATGAAATTATAATACCAACAAACATTTATTACCAAAAAATAATAATCAGTGGCAATTTTTGGCAATAGTTATTTTATTTTACTATTTTCCTTTACTATTCATGGAACACTATCAATGGAGTAAATATTGCAAATAAAATTTCCATTAGAAAAGTTTTATGAGAAATTAACTATTAACTCATGACAACCAAATACAATAGTAAAGATAATCTCTTACAATAGTTCATGAATTAAAGTAAGTAAAGGTTTCTATTAATAAACTATGAAAAATTTTATATACTTTTGATAAATAACCAGATATTTAGTTGTACAAAATGATAATGATAAAAGAATTTAAATTAGAATTTTAGTCTTTCTAAGAAAAATAATTTGAATGAAAAGAAAATTTAACTCATGTATATATCTGTTTTAAACTGAATCTAGAGAATTCTAATGAATTTTATCGATAACATTGGGTCATAACTCAATATACTGGCTAACTTGTTATAGTGCCAAGTTGTTATCTGAAAAAATGGTGGTGCTATAGCTGGGTTGAACTGTATGTATCTTTCTAGAGAAGTAATTGTGAAAGATAATGCAATCAATTCAAACCTCTTTAATTGCGATTCCAGAGACATAGTAACTCGCATTGAATCCCTGAGCTGCAATAGTAACATATTCTTTTGTTCATGCAGTTTTAGCCTAAAACAAATGAAAACATTTATATGAGTATTAATGTTTTCCCTCATAATTCACAGAAAAAAAAAAAAAAAAGAAAAATAGCATGCTTTATATATAGAAATCAATCATCATTTTTACTTTTTTTAAATATAATATTATAAAATACTAAATATTTTCAGGGCAATTACAAAAAAAGTTATTTTCTCAGTAAATCTTTTTTTGTTGTTGTTATCTTAAAAAAGCCTCACCTGTCTGCAATAGCTCTGTTGGACATTTCCATAGCATTTCCTAATTCTTGTTCCAGTTTACCGATTTCAACTTGTATGGAAGTCACTTCTGCCTCACTACGGCCCTTCATATTAATGCTACGAAGTTCTCTTAAAAGATGTTCTTTTTCTTGAATAAGGAGCAACCTTCACACAGAAAAGTTTTTAAATTTCACACTCAATTATTAGTCATAATGTTAGTTAAAAATACTTTATCCTTGTTAAAATTGTCATACAAGCTCAAATATTTTCTCTAAAACTTGCTAATTTTCAACATGCTTGCATTCAAATTAAAACTAGATTAGCCAAATTTCAAACTCAATTAAAATATATGAATTACATAAAGTTTTGTAATATTATTTATCAGACTCCATTTTTTAAGCTTTTTTACAAAGAGATTTAAAATAAATTTTTGATGAAACTGCATTTTGAATCACTGAGAATTTTCAAGAATCTCAAAATGTGTTTTCATTACAAAATGACATAGTTAGGAACATCAGAACTTTTGAATAGGTCCAGTTATTTTGCATACAATTAATTTCAATCCCATAGCTAATTTTGAATTCATAATATACAATCTAAGCTTATAAAACAACAAGACTGATACTGGTACACAAGCATGCATGTGCAACAACAGCTGTATAATATGAAGCAGTACCTATTAAATGTTGCACTTCTCATGCCTTTAAAAAAAATTAGGCTGTGGCTTTCATTTGTATAAAAGCTATTGTGTTGTTTTGCTGGAAAAATAATTAGTAGAGAAACAAATTGTCATAACATTTCATATGAAGTTTGGAAAATGCACTACTCAAATATGTATTTCATTAAAAATGGTGTATATTGGTGGTCAAAAATGGTAAGATCATAAAAAATGTTTGTACTGACACTTTAAATGCCATTGAAAATGACCCTAAACTTTTTTTTAAATGTGATAACATGTGATAAGTTTGGGTTTTTCACTTATGATTCTGAATCTAATTGCCAATCTGTGAACTGGAATGGCGCAACTTCACCAAGAGCTCAAATGAGCAAACCATAATTCAAAGTGATAATAATAGTTCTGATATTCATGGTATTCTACACTGGGTTCCAGGGGTCAAACTATTGACCAACATTACTTACTACCTTGGGTTTCTTGCTCAACTCTGTGAAAGAAAGAAAGAAAGAAAGAAAAAAAAAAAAAACACATTGTAGAAAAACAAGTCATAGGCTATCCCACCCGGCAACATACTAGCTCATTCTGCATTGTTTTAGCCAAGTTCATTCTAGAGTTAGACCCTCCACTTGATTGGCCTAATTTTGTACCATGTGAATTTTATCTACTGCACAAGATCAAATACACATTAAAGAAACAAGATTTTGGTCCATCAAAGTTGTGGAAGAAAAACCAGTGTATGTCATGAAGGAGCTCATAGAAGATGACTTCTAACAACAGAAAATTTGCATGGGGTGCTATACGGATAGAGGAAGGATGCACATTTAAAGTGATATGAACTAAATATGTGTAAATTCAAAATAAAATACTTTACAGCCCCACCTTGTATTGATCACATTAGAAAATACAATCACAGGAGCACACCCTCAGTTCATATTTACTGCAAATTACTATTTCATATAAGGTTGCTGATATAAAAGCAGTCAAACAAGCAATTATATTCAGATTAAAAATTTTAAAAATATTTATAATATATACAAGCTTTCAGCTTCTGAACATTTATATTGCCAAAGCTGTTAATCATATATGCCAGTAAGCATCAAATTCTTTATCTGACAACAAGCAAAATAGAAAATATATCCACAAGGGGAAAGTTGATATAGTAAGTTTTACTTTTATTAACTTATGCACTTGAAATATAATAAAATTAGGAGTTCATGTACAGTAATATAAAATAATTTAATGGAGAGTTTCAATTTATCAGTTTAATTTTACATACAAATATTATATTTGTGCTTTTCATTCCAGAAAAAAAAAATTAATAAGGAGACAGAAAAAGGTGATATATCTAAATATGCACTATAACAAAGCAAGATAAAATAAACTATTGTATTTTTTTCTAGCATGAGAAAAAAATTTTATGGAAAATAATTTTAACATAACAAATAAGTTTCATCATACTCATTCAAATTCAAGTATACTTCAGCCTGCTAATGATGAGTATTATCATACACCGGAACAAAGGCATTAAAATAAGATATTAACAGCGATAAACCAAGCTTTTTAAATGAAAAATTCAAAGTAAGCATATTTTTTTAAACTGAATAACCTTGAATGCATCAGTAAGAATTTATTAAAAATAAACTTGAAATAAAAATTTAAGATGTTTAAAAAGATTATTCCAATCAATTTACACTAAAAGAAACAAGCACATAATGTACCTGTCTTTATCAGACTCAGTTTGACCTGGAGACATTTTCTCTTCTAAATCTGCAAGATCTTGCTGAATTCTGTGGACTTCCTTACGAGCCTCATCATACTGCAGCCTCATCCTGGCCATTTCAGCTAATCTTGCACCAATAGGTGCAAACTGAGATGTAAAACATATTTTAATTATTCCCAATTTCAAAGGATTAAACTTTTACAAACATTTTAGACTAAAATGACCAACTTACTTCTCCTGATAAATCAGTCTGGGATGCAGTACTGAATTTTTCTACAGGAATACTTAGAGGTGATATATCAGGAGATGATGGCTGTAGTCTAGATAAGTCATCTTTAAGTCTAGATAAACTCTACAGAACAAAAAGGGGAAAAAAGCTAACTCATTTGCTATATTTAAGCATTTAAATTTATATAGAAATAATCTACAGTGATCCATACCTGCATCAACTCTGCTTTTTCCTTTTCTCCACAACTCAGTGATTTTTGGATATTTCGCAATTCTTCCATTATGGCTTGTGCTTCCGCTAGAGTATAACTTGTAGCCTGCCCAGAAAACTGCTGGTCAACCCTAAAATTAAACAAAGATATAAGATTAATAACAACAATGGTTTCTGTTCAATATGAAATTTTGAAACTGTTAGTACTAAATGTTAATATATAATTAGGAATTGTATTTCAAAGTATGCATTTATTTAAAACATCGGTCGGGGAACTTTTTTAATCATTACCCCAAAATATTTTTGTGTAAGTTGATATTACCCCATGGCAAAGAGAAAAAAAAAAAAACGAAATCGCCTCTTTTTAGCATCTTTCATATTATAGCCCCCCATGATAATTTTGAAAAGAAAACGACTAAAAATTTTATTTAAACTTCATTTATTCAATTTATCAGTGTAATACCTAGTAATCCATACCGGTATTGTAACAAATTATAATAATAATAATAAAACAAAAACAAACAATAATTAGAATTGAAAAATTTTAAAAAAAGAGAATAATTGAAAAAAAAATTTTCACGTTTTAGAGAAATGGTGTTGTTTTATGTTCGATACAATTGCTTCAAAATTAGGACTTTTTGATGTAAAAGCGATTTAAATGCAGTCTTCGGCGTTTAATCGATTTCTGTTCTTCGTTTTTATGTTCATTAGAGTGGAAAAGCCTTGTTCGCACAAATATGTTGTTCCAAATGGCAGCAATTTTTTAACCACCTCTTCATGTGCAATTTTGAAAGCCTTTGCAGATTTTGAAATCCAAAAAGACGTCAAATTTGATTTACTCTCAAATTGAATACGTGCTTCAGTATTAGATCGAAGTTCAAGAATTGCTTCTGCCAAACCTGAAGGTTCTTCTGGTATCATAGCAATATCACATTTAAAAGGATCTACAATCCAACTGATAGTACGTGTATCAAGATCTGGAAAGTAATCTGAAAACCGCTTACTGAGTTTGATAAGATGACTTACAATTGTATCCTAGATGTCAGCAAAAGTAATATTTTCGCAATCTTCCAAAAACAAAGCTAACCTTGAAAAAGAAACTATCTTGTTCTGTTCTACTTTCTGTCTCCAATATTGCAACTTTAATCCAAACGCTGACACTATTTCTCTAGCTGAAATGATATTGATATTCTTTCCTTGCAATTCTTTGTTTAATATATTTACACTCTCAAAAATGTCAGCTAAATATGCGAGATATGTAACCCAGGAAGAGTTTTTAAACTTATCTGCGAGAATATTTTTTTGATCAACCATAAAAATTTCTACTTCAGTTTTGAGAGTCCATACTCGATTTAGTACATTTCCGCGAGAGAGCCACCTTACTTCTGTATAATAAAGTAGGTCCGTATATTCAGCTTCACCGTCCTGACAAAATTCACGAAATAGCCGCGTGTTTATTACATGTCCCTTGATAAAATTTTACAATCTTGATGACATCATGCATGACAGCTTCCAGTGTAGGTTCTAAATATTTGATCATAAGGGCCTGGCGATGGATCATACAGTGAATAACTTCAATATATGGGTTATTTTTTTTTACGAAAGCCTAAAACCGTTAATATGACCCAGCATAGCTGGAGCTCCATCCAAAGATACAGAAATACAGTTTTCCCATTTTAAACTATGAAATATTCATTTACTTTATTGTAGACATCAATTCCACGACATCTCAACTCGAGAGGAGAACAAAACAGCAATTCCTCTTCAAAATTATCTGCACCTTTGTAGCGAACATATACCATAATCTGTGCATTGCTACTACAACCAGTTGTCTCATCAAGGTGAATAGCAAAATATTTAGCCTGTTTTAATGAGAAAATAATCTATTCTTTCACATTTTCTGCTAATATAGAAATTCATTCTTTCACAATTTTTGCAGACAAGGGCACTGAATTCAGTTTCTTCGCTTCTTTTTGACCACACATAATCTCTGCCATTTTTACAGCAGCTGGTTTAACCAAATCTTCACCAATAGTATATGGTTTCTTATTTTGAGCAATCAACCAGGCTGCTTCAAAGCTAGACCTTGATGCTGAAAGCTAATAGAATGTACCAAACAAGTTGCTATTCAATCTTTGTCTTTTAACAGATATTTCTAAATTTGCAAAGTATTCTCGTGGTTTGGAAGACAGGTGTGAATGCAAATTATCTAAATGTTTCTTCAATTGACTTTTTTTTGAAAGATTCTAAAGTCAGTACCTTCATACATACAACACACTGTGGTTTCATTGTACCATTGTCTTCTATTTGTGTAAAACCGTAATTAAGGAATTCTTCTTGGTATGTTCTCTTTCTATTTGCTGCCATCTGAAGGGATACAGAAAATAATATTTGTGAAATATTTAAATTAAATTTCTAAATTGCGGCTTACCTTTATCGATATATCGATGATTAATGATAAAATCAGCAACTAACTAATAAAAACTCGCTCTCTGACTTGTCACTTTATTTGTACTCAATTTAAAGTAAAATAAAATGTGCTTTATTGCGCAAAGAGAACACTTTAGTGGTGGGTAGTGAGATGGCGAGAACACTTTAGTGTGGTGGGTAGTGAGATGGCGAGAACACTTTAGTGTGGTGGGTAGTGAGATGGCGTGGCCTGCATATGTCGCTAAATGGTTTAAGTTGAAAAAAATACTAACAAGTTTATAAAATAGCAAATTAAAAATATATACTTTTTACTCAAAAAAGTTTCATTTTTACCCCCAAAATCTCATTTTTACCCCATTTGGGGTAATTTACCCCGGTTCCCCGATCGCTGATTTAAAATCTATAAAATTTAAGACATACAAAATTCTTGTCACTTTTATGCATGAGAAACTATCTTTTTTTATATCAGAAGTTGAAGCAATTTTTTTTTTCCCCCAACAGATTTCCCTTGAAGGAAGAAAGAAACATATATCCTCATCAAATAAACTGGAGGCAATAATAAATGGAAAAGAAACTGCTTTCGAAATTCAAAACATTGATCTCCCATTTAACCATAAACCTGTTAATGAAACTTTATAGCACATGCTTCAATTCTTCCCAAAACTGCCTATTTGGTTATAAATACGATAAAAAGTAAATTTATGTAAATGTTATTAAGCATATTAAGTTTTTGAATCCCAATCACTGATCAATTAAGACAATTCAAAAGAATATTGAGTGTTCTTTCATTGTTCTCCCTTTGGCCCTACACTACCTTGTTGTCTAAAGACCCAAGATGTATCATTATAGTAAATATGTATCAAATTAAGGCACTTGACAAGGTGCTGACTAGTTAAGTCATTAAAACAGGAACCCTACCAATTTGGTTCAAGTAATTTTAAAGATAATCAAGGGCAGCCAGAAATATATCCTACTAACACTTCTACGTAAATCTGTTGAAAATTTATCTACTTTAGAGCGTAATACTATTAACATTACTATAAATACATGTAACAAAATATCAGAAATTTTGTCAAAACAGTACTGCGTATTATTTTAAAATTTTGATTCTAGAAGACCCTACTAGAGTGAAATTCAAAAAGTGTCTTACTGGGACAAAGCTTCAAGTCCTTGTTCTTTGAAGTACATCTCTGTACGAATCTGATCTAATTCCATCTTTAAACGTGCCACTCTGTCTTTAGCCAGTGCTACATCTGCCTTTAGAAGATCAGGATCAAATTTTGTAGTACAACTGCTGGCAGAGGATGCAGCTGAACTGGATGAACAGAGGCTGATATTAGATGTACAAGAGCTTAAGCCTTGTAGAGCAGCACTTAAATGATGATATTCATCCTGGGCTAGTGACAACCGTTGTTGTTTGATGTCAAATATTTCCTTCTTGGCCTTAAAAGAAAAAATACATATTTACAGCCATTACTTTTCTATTAAAAAATACAAATTCATCTTAAAACTATTTTAAATAATTAACAAATGCATGAAAATAAGTATAGGAGAATTCATCAGGATAATCTAATAGTTATTACAAACATAAATATTTGCAAAAAATGTACTAGGCTCACACAAACCAGGAATAATTTAATTCACTTTTATTTATGAGTTGAAGTTTAAGAAATCTGTGTAAGCTTTACATGATACAAAACATGATAAATCAATGCCTCTGGAATAATATTTGTTTAAAAAATATGTTCGCTTACAGCCAAGTCTTCTTGCGCTGTGAGAAGATAATCTTTGAGCATAGCTTCTTGCAACTGTCTCCACTGCTGTCGAGGATCTTCAATTTGATTAGACTCTACATTAAATAAATAAATTCATTTACTATATCTTCTATTATACTCTGTGTAAACTCAATAGGCACTTCAAGGTCACTGAGTTTTTCCCGATCACCAACTGTAACTATGGTAACGACAGTTGGGGAAAAACTTTACTCTTTTTTCCCACTGTGTTAAGGGGTGTCATGCATCGTGTGGGGAGGTAAACTTTCTATTCCAAAATTGCACTGAATTAATTATTTTATGATTTTACAAGAATTGAAAGAGGTCTTAATGCAATAACAATATTTTGTATGATTTTATTATGTATTTGAATATTTATGGTCTGTTGACACATTTTTAGAAAGTGAAAATTTTTTTTAAAAGGTACAGATTCTAATGTTTTAGTAAGAATTCTAAATTAAAATAAATTTTTGTATTTTTACAAGAACATCTATGATTTATTATAAACTTTTTATACATATTGTTAAACTTTTCTTTATGTAAATAATTTTTATGCACAACTGAAAATTTTATAATTAGTAATTTGCTTTAATTTGCTTTGCTTATAATTAATAATTTGTTAAAAAACTGTAATTAAATTTATTTAAAAAAGCTTTAAAAACTAAATAAAAAATATTTCCTGTTTTTTAGTTAAACGGCATTAAAAAGGCAGAAAAGGTGACATTTTTGTCGAAATTATCTAATTCTATTACGCTTTTTTTATGTGAAATTTTTTAAAAATATTCTCGCAGTTCTGGATTGGCACAAATTCTTTTAGAAATACCACGGGCATCATCAGTTGCTTGTTGAGTTTGCGAAAACAATTCCAAAACTGTAGCAACTGGATTGCATTCAACAAGACATTTCAAGTACCTGTATACGTTAAATATCAGTATTTTGGACTGTTTTCTAACATCAAAACTAGCCATTACAGGAAATATTTTATGAAGTAAAAAGTTTATATAAATATGAAGCAAAATTTAAATAAAACAATGAATTAAAAGATAAAAAATGAGAGGGTAATATCAGATAAGCGCAAAATAAATATCTACGAGAAGAAAGAAAAGCAAGAACGTATTGGAATCAAATCCTCAACTGAAGTGCTGAAAATAAGTGTGAATGCACATGCTTCTTGGTCGCTACCATAGTAACCGATGACTGGGGAAACGAGAAAGTGTGACCTTGAAGCGCCAATAGATTTTACACGGACTATAGTAAAGGAAAGATTCAAAATAAACACATTCTTCACTTAGAAATATCTATCAATATAAAAATTCAAAGTAAATATCTGTAAAACAATATATTTTCAACAACTGCTTTTATTTAGAATAAAACAGAAAGTAATATTAAAACTAAATAAAACTGATTAGAAAGACAATGTATACATAATATTCATTCCAATGTTAAAATCTAACTTACGGTTAATGTGATCTATATAATAGACTCCTATCTGATTGTCAAAACATTCCTCCCACCCAAAAGGCAATTCATCCCCAACACAGTCTGCAAAAGTTTGAGGTTTGGTATATCTATAAAAGGGAAAAAATATGATAAACCATCATAAAAGAGCTAACTTTTTATACAAGTAAAAACACAAAGATTAATAAAAATAAACTCAAATTTTTTTTTTTTGAGCTCAATAGAAAACTTTTAAATAATTCCTTTCAATATAACACAAAATCAATGTTTTTCTAAAATCTTCATATAAACAGCGATATTGCATTTTAAACAAACATTTATTTACATTTTGCTAATCCACTTGTAAAATTTTTAATACATCCCCCTATTTTTAAATTAAAAAAAACTTTTGTCAGAGTTCATAATACAGTTCTTAACTGACATTTTTCTCAGCAACTGTTGGTAATAGACTAATATTTCTAGAAGTAAAAAAGTTTCAAATATGATAAGCAAACTTCTGTGATATTTTTGTTTAAAAATTGAATTTTGAAAAACTATAAAATCTAAATTTTTATACATTCCTACATTTTCTATCACACAATATTTAGTAAAATTTGAAACTAATCTTATGAACCATAACAAAGTTGCACTTTTCTATGACCAAAAATTAATCAAGATATATAAATTCAAAGTTTGCAAAAAGTTTGATTTTTCCCCCATTTCTCTGGAGGATTGGTTAAAAGATTATTGACAGTAATTAAAGTTTGTAATTAGATTATAACTTCATATGACAAAAGGATGGTTCTCTCATTATAAATAGGCAATAGTAAAATAGCTATGCACTGTATTTTCCAGTTAAATTAGCTCCTAATTCTACCACTACTTTTACAATACTAATGACATGCAATCTGATTTCAACTGCCAACTACTGTAATAAACTTTTTAATCTCCAAAGAAGAAAAAAAATCTTTTGATTTTCCCAAACTTTGAATTAAAATATCTCAGTGAATTTTTTACATTGAGAAGCAGAACATTTTATGTCACATGGGAGGGCATGTTCCATTATAACATGTAGATAGAAAACTGAAGATCATATCAAAATCTAGATTTTCTAATTTTTCAGTTTAAAAATATAATTACATTGCTTATCTTAGTTGTAACATAGAGAAGCAAATGTTTTTAATATAACTTTAATTAAGCAGTTGCACTCATTAATCTTAGCAATAATTCTACATTCATTACTTCTTTGGCTATCCATATTGAATGGTAATCAAAACTCATAAGTAGGGGAACAATACACTACTAAAGTTAAAATAAATTTATCTAATGCTTAGTTTTAAAAGAGTAAAAAATAAACTATTATAAAAATGGTTAGATTTGTATAAAGAAATAAGACACTCAGCACTTTCATTAATAATTTCATTATAGCTTGTGAAAATACCATCTTATTCAACCTTCTAACCCAATACAAGTTGTTCTCTGTAAGCTAACAGTATTTCTAAGAAAAAGATACAAGCTCAAAAAATGGGATAGGCTTGGACAATGTAACCAATTTGGTAACAACCTAAGTTTGCAAGAATTTTAAAAGATCATATAAATCATAATCATGTAACTACAGGAAAAGGTATCAAGAGAAATAAAGTTACACAAAATTAAAATGTTATAAAAATGCTCATGAAATTTAAAAATATCATACAGGAAAAAAATTCATTTAATGAACATATCAAGGAATGAATTGTAACATATAGACCTGATTTACAAAATATCTCATGCAAAAGCAACAAAGAATGAGTCTTGGTTATTATATTTACCAAAATTGCATTTTATATTAGATGAATTTGAAACTGAACACATTCTGAAAATCAATTCAAGATATTTCTGACAACTTTATAGGATGAAACAACTGCAAGACTCTTTTTAATGAAACAACACAGGTCATACAGTAGACCTCTTTCCGGACTCGATTCAAATTAAAAAGTATAGCCATTTATATCATCCTACAAATCAGACACCCTCATCTATACATAAAAACAATTTGTACTATGCATTCGAAAGCCTTGGATTGATTGCTTACAGTGCTATGGTATATTGTTTTGCTACACAAGGGCTACTACTAAAAGCAGACTGCTTACTACTTAACATCTGTCACAGCAGTGATTCAAACCCAAGAACTCTGGTACCAAAGAGCAGCACCCTACCCATTCATAAACCCTTGGAAGATTTTAGGCATGTCAAATTATTAAAATATCAAGGTCATATGGAAATAGAATTTTTTCAACTTTTGATCAGGCCTGGTGACCTTATAGTAAGACATCATTGTATATATTTTCTGTTAATGTGCTGTACTTTAATTCATATGACAGATTTTTATGTTTGAAGATAATGAGTTAGATTTTACCCAACAAGTTTACATTAGATATTTTGCCATACTAAATACAGTAGAGATAGTTTTAAAGGGATTTTTTTAAAATTGCACTTTATATTATACTGCTTATTTCAGGGCTTCCATTTTATTTTTTTCAAAATTAAATTTTGGCCAAGTCTTTGAAATCAGTAAATCAAGGGTATTTATGACATTTATTTTTATATCTATTGGGTAAATATAAATTTCCTTTCTCTTTTCCTAACTGTCAAGCTTTTAAAACCGAAGAATCTTCAATTTAAATAATAATAAACAATTTTAAAGTCTCTTAACTTACTTAATACTTAAACTCTTTAAAAAAAGAAAAAATATTAGTATTCTATTCTACATTATAGTAAACAAAATAAAAATTTTTGATCTAAACAAAATAACATAAATGCCATTATTCTTCAGAGTTAACATTTAAGAAATATAACCTTTCTTTGTACTTTTGAGTTTAATTTATAAACCATGCAAATTGCATTGAATTCCTGCAGTCACCCTTAAATTAGTAAATGTTTTTTAAAACCAACAATATGCTATACTAAGGTTAATTTAATTATATCAATTTAATTTCACTCATTCAATACAGCTATATAACTTTACAATTATTCAGTTAATTCTGAGCATTCAGAAATATAAAAATAGTAAAAAGGGTAAATTTTAGAACTTAACCTAGGATTAAGAAACGACTTCCGGAATTAGCCAACATATTCATAAAATAATATGCACAAAAATATTCTTAAACCAGAGATAAGATATTTATGTAATTTAGCAGACACATAAATATTTTTAGTTCAAGTACAAAATTAATTTAAGCATGCAAAATCAAGATTAAATGAATTTTCTCACAGATTTTTTAAAAAATTTAAGTTTTTTTTAGTATATTGAATATACATATACAAATTAAATTTAAGAAAGTTCTACTCAGCAGTATACTATTTAAATGCAATATTTTGTAGGATAATCTTTATTCAGTTTTAAAAGTCAGTCTTGTAAAACAAGTATAGCATGAATTTTTTTTAACAAAGTGTTTTGGTAATACTATACAACTATTTTTCATCTTTTCAACAAAAGGAACCATTATTACCAATTTCTTCAAATGAATAAAAATAATTTTACAAAAATGTCAAAATTAACTTTTACAGTCTAAGAATAAAGACGACATTAAAATTCTGCGTCAAACAAAAACATTAGAATTTTAATACTGTATTTGGGAGACAACAAAACCATCTTTACAAATGTATTTCATGCTATATAATTTTTAAACTTAATATTTTTATCACTAACAAACTTTTATTAGGATATCAAATAAGAAAATAATATATATTACATAACTTCTCAATGATATATATGAAATTATTTAAAAATATATTAGTACTATTGAAATATAAATAGTCAATGATCAATAAAATTAAATGGTCACATATACAAAGAGAAGGAAACACAGCAATTCCTAAATTTAAGCATTAGCTAAGTAGTTTAAGTAATTATTTTCAAAAACTTTTGGTTTTAAATAAAATATTAGTTTATGTATCAAATTATGGAGAATATCAGAGAAGTATTTTTCTAACAAGATGGGTAACCACTGAGAAATATTCAATAAAAAATGTTACATACACTTCAAATCAAGAAATTCGAATCCGAAAACATACATTTATAAGTGAGAAATAAAGGAAAATTGAGGTAATACTAAAAATTCTACTCAACTCATTTTTTTATAAAAAATATTAATTCAAAATTATAAAATAGAAACTATATTGTAAGTACTCTAGTTTAAAAAAAAAATTCTAAAAACTAACTATTTAATAAAGAAAATCCTGTACCATCTAGTAAAATTGTAAGGATAAAGGACAATTTTATACCAATTTTAAATCAATACTACAGTTAGTATATTCAATGTTACTTGAGCAACCCTAGAGATAAAAATCCCCAACAACTTTTGTCTTTGTGTGATGTTATCATATCCATATGCAAATTGAAAAACATTAAAACAGTTCATTTAACGAAAGACTTGATTGAATCTCATTCTGTAATTTAAAGTGTACCCCACAACACATAAAACATGATGTAAATATAAACATTGACTACTTCAAAGAAACACATCAGTCATTTGTGACAAGACCAAACAAGAATTTTATACTGGCAATTTGTTTAGTTAAAAAAATAACAGGATATCCATTGGTTCACTTACATATATATGTGTGTATTATATATTTCTTTTTTATTACAGCAACTAAAAAAAAGGCACATGCAGCTGTATGAGTACTGATGCAAATGGAGATAGTTCATCTGCATAAAAATAACATATCCAATGTCTTCACAAATGCATCAATAAAGAGTTCTAAACAAAATGGACAGACGTGACAAGTCAATCAGGGGTAAAATTTAAAAATTCATTTACTATTTAAATTACATTCAATCCGTTTAAAACTACACAACAGAGATTTAAAGGGATTGACAGTGACTATGTGACTATTCAAACCACAAATGCCTCATTGAATATTTAAATGATTAAATGTACAACAATATATTTTGTATTTTATTTCCATACTTTAAAACTGGTGCAACTTCGGAATAATAGTAGTAATAGATGTCAAAAAATAAACATTTCACGATCCAATATTTTGCATGACAAATTCTGCAGACCAACGACGCATATTAAAAAATACAAATACTAAAAACTTTGGTTTTAATTGGTTTGTTTGACCATATGCAATCTATATATATCGTTTGATTACAAATCAATTGACTGGGAGGCCCTAAGTAGGCTCACATTCCTGTCGTAGGCTTATCATTGACTTACCTGTCGCGAGGATCAATCCATGTAGTTTTCTTGTTGATATGGTCAATAAAATAAATTTTGCCGTCAAAATCCCTACCCACATCCCATCCGTCAGGCAAAGGAATTTCTCCATTACGTCTCTTCGGCATATTTTTCACAATAATTCTGAAATTGACTTAAATGCTTTCTCCTCGACATCAGCTACTCTGCGTTTAAAGACTCCATTTTGAGTACCTCATTAACATAGGAATTACACGATCAGTGACGTCATTGCAAAACTATCTGACTTTTTTCTCTCCATGGCGTTATAAGCCAATCAGAATTTACTGCCGGTGGCTATACTTGAACTAATAACAGTTGGATATTAAGAGAAAGGAATGCAGTATTTTCAGAATCCATGGGACATAAACAAAAAAGAGTTTTGCCCATATTTTTACCCTCGTTAGGGAAATGATGATCGATTCACACTGGTGAGAGGATAATCCGGTAATTTCGATACAAGCAGAAAATTTTGTTCAATTCTTTTTTTTTTTTTTATGAAAAAATAAACCTTCATAATTTTTCTTATTTCAACAGATTTCCAAAGCAAAAAAAATATATTAATTTCATATTTTTTTCTTTCTGACATTTATCTGACTAAATTTATTAAATGAAATAATTCACTCTTTCTCTTTTTTTTCTTTTAGAAGATATTTTTGTTCATTTATTGCTAAAATTAATCTATAAATATTAAAAACAATCAAACTTTTTACCCATTGTTGAAAATAGTATCAAATATAAAACTTTATAAGATACATCTTTTCACATTTTATTGGATGCAGTTTTAAACTCAATTTTAGAAAGGAACGATTTTTCCCCCTTCTTGCATAAAATGTAAAGCTATAAAAATTCTAATTAGAAAAAACATTTCTATTGTAAAATGAATCACAAATACATAAAATCATAATTTTACAAACTAACTTTAGATGTAAAAATTAATATTAATTACATCAGTTTGTAGCATTCATCATTATTCTACAATAGCTGCTCCCATAGTTCATATGATAAATAACAAGCAAGGACCACACAGCAAACTTCTTTGTTCGAAAATTAAATTTCGTTTTATTATCACAGATGCCAAATGCATTAATAAGATACTTCATTTTTATTTCTAGTTACCAATTTGTCTCTTCTTGGAAGAAAATGAATGACATAAAAAAATAAGTTAATGAAACGAGTAAACAATAATATCTTCAATGAGGAATTTTTAAGTTTTCTAATTTTGATTTTAAACGATAGAAGACAAAAAAGTAATCAGGACAGTAGCTATTTTTCTTTCATTTGGGGGCCTAATGAGTGATTTCTAATGGGTTTTATAGCGGACTCTTTAAAGTCTCTCAAAAACGATACTTTTTCTCCGCCGAGTTTGTGACGTCATCGTTCATGTAAACACCGAGCACCTATGCTGTTTACATGTTAAAAGTCGACTTTTAAATTTGTTTTTGTGTAAAGTATCGCATATAATAGAAATTTTTTTGTTATGTCTGGTATTAAAAAATCATACTCTAAATATTATATTGTGCCACTCTGTAAAAATACAACAACTAATTGCAATGAGAAGATATTTTTCAGCGTCCCGAAAGACCCACATACACGTAAAATCTGGACAACTGAGATGAAAAGGGAGGAGAAATTAAACCTCAAATTATCATATAAATCATCTCTATGGGTTTGTGAAGACAATTTTTCGGTAAATAAATGCTTGCATTTGTTTAAATATGACTAATTTAGAACAATTAAAGTATATAAAATACATCTATACCTTTAAAAGGATTGTTGATTAACCACTGCTATTTAACTTTTAAAACTGCTAATTTTCGAGTATTATCACAGAGTTCAAGTACAATAAATATTTTATAAAGCATATAAATATCGAAAAACATATAAATATCTAAAGCATATAATTATCTAATAAATAACTCGGGGGAGGGGAAAGTTATGTATTTTCAATGTATTATAAATATTTTCTTTAGAGATGCATACTTTCTTGTGTATCAAATGTAACAGTGATATTTTTCGATTAAATTGGTGACTAATTTGAAAAAAAAAGTATAATATTTTTAAAATACTTAATAATTATATTACTTTAAAAATTAAATTTAATTTGAGAAATTTTATACATTTTTAATTTGACATTAATATTAAAGGCAATAAAATTGTATTGCTGTTTAAAAATGTATAAATAATTAAGTAAAGCCGTTTAAAGATTTTAAATTTCTTTTCATCATATTTAAAATATCTAAGAATTGATTTTGTTTTGGTTTGGTTTTGGAGTGCTACGGTCTACTTTTTGCAACACAAAGGCTAATGAGACCGGTCTCACTATAAATACCTCCTCTAATTTTTATTTTAATATTACATCCGTCTCTATTTATAAAAAACGATGCTACTACAAATGTGTGTATATGATATATGTATATTTATTTGACTTGTTTGTGTTTACAAACAAAAGAGCTGTGTTTAGCATGAATAAAGTATTAATACATGTTAAGTAAAATTGGAAAAAAAATATAAATGATTTTACATACCTTTGGGTTTTAATTCCTCGTATTTCTGCTCCCATAAAATCCGGGTTTTTTGCTAAGAAAGAAAACATTGACATGCTGTCAATTTTCGGGAGGCTGTCTGATTGTCTTTTGGTAAATCCAGGTAGAAGAGACATTTATGACAAATTGAGATAACTAAGCTATCTAGATCGATAAACTAAACCTTCAGGTTTAAATAAAAATAAATTTTGATAGCTAGAAAATTTCAGGAACTTGCAAAAACAAAATCGGAAAATAGTGCGTGCTTAAAAGCAATACAAAAATATTGGTCTGCATGAACGATGACATCACAACCAATCACGGAGCGTTTTGATGTCACGTGATTTTCGCTTAACTTTAAAATTAATTTTTTAAATGATGGACCCAGTTTTTTACATTTTTGAGAATATTTTTGGAATCTACGAGTCTGAAATTATCAGAAAAACACTAAGTTGTTTGAATCCCCCACATGTGCAAATTCCTCATTAGAATCTAAAGTATGAAATTTTTCCCCGCTCTTAGCGAATTTTGATTAGAATATTTATCTGGTTTGCACCTTTTTTTCTGCTTACCACCTAATAATTTAATAAGCTTTCCACTTACTAAAATTATTAAGCTAGAAGCTTAAAGAAATGCATTAAAGAAGCTTATTTCATGATTTAGAAATTCAGTAGGGAAAAACAGTTTATGTCCACTGATAAATAGGGGATAACAGACCAAAAAAATAAAACAGGAATTTTTTGAAATAATTTTAAACGCTTTTATTTTAGATGATATCTACACTGACTGTATACTGGGTATAAAACTTAGTCTAACATTAATATCTCATAGTTATCTGGTCAATTTACAGTGAGACATTTGTGTTAATATTAGTATAAAAGAAATAAATCTACACTTAGATATGTAGCCCTATCTGTTTCTTTTATTCAAAGAAACGGGAAGATAGGATTAAATGTTTATTTTACTGGTATATTATAATATCAAGTTTATATCCAGTTTGCTATAAATACAACTCCGTTTATGAACAAGAACCTCCCCCTCCTTCTTCTTTCACTATAAAAAAGATATTGTAAACTGGTTTCAACCTCAGATTGCTGAAATTAATGTTTTAACCAATCTCCAAAGAAGGAAAAAAAAATCTTTCAAATTTCGCAAACTTTGTATATATTGGTCAATTTTTGTTACAAAGAAGTGGAACTTTTTGTATTATGGTTTTTAAAATAACTTTCAATTTTTTTTTCTAAAGATAATGATAGGAAACAGGGAACATATTTAAATTTTATAAATATCGCAAAACTGAATTTTTAAATTTAAAATTACCATAAAGGGGATGCCTATTTTATTTGAAAAATTTTAAAATAGAAGTGCACGTCTACGATCACTGGTTGCGAAGAAATAGGCTGATTAAGGACTTCACCCTCTAAACAGAAAGTTAAAACAATTAAGGTGACAGTGGACTTTCAAAACTAATAATTTTTTATTTTAATCAGTCTACTTAAAATGCTTACAGTCACTCTTGCATGCTTAATTTGTTAAAGTAAAAATGGTAATATATTAATTATTTTTAAAATGTAATAATTATTAATGGTTCAAAATTCTGCCAAATCCAATTTATTAAAATTACAAGCTGTTATAAAATTTGTATCATATATTACTCGGATTTGTACCAAATATTACTCGAGTAATATACTGAATATATTACTCGAGCTCTTTTTGTTTTCTAGCTATTATAGGAAGAAAGAGTAATAAAAGAGGTGTTAGAAGAGAGCAAAGAGACCAATTAAAGATGAATATTTCGGAAAATATTACAAAGTGTAGAGAAAAATCCTACCAGATTTCAAGTATAAGGGGCGCTCCAAATCTACTCCTACCACTATAAACACGGCTGCATCTTCTACCCGATTAGCAGGTAGTAAAACTGGTTCAGTCATTGTAGATTTACTTTTAAACAGCCCGGTCTTAATACAAGCATCCAGCTAGCACGGAAACGTCGGATTTTCGTTGGCTACAAGTTGGTTGTTGGTCTTTAATTGGGTAAATGTTGAAAAGGGGAAATGAAATGATGGTATTTAGTTTTGCAAAATGTTTGGTTGGCCATCGGTAATTCTGAAACGTTGGTCAACCGTTGGGCCAACGTTGGAGATTTTCTGTTTACGTATCTTGCACAAATATCGGCATATCATTGGCTAAGAAATATAAAAGTAACCGCTTATATCTAAGCGCATGTGCAGAGGCTCCGCCTAAAGAGAAAGTTGTGTATCAACCACCATCTTTAGGGTTACCGCACCATTGCTGCAGGATTTCAAATTTGCTAGGTAAGTTCTCTTGATTTTTTTTGTGTTCTATCATATATGCCCTCATTATTATTAATTTATTCCTAAAGAAAACGATATTTGGCTATCCGAACCGTAGTTTCTCTATTTAATAGTAACCTACCATTTACAAAAGTATATACACGGCGTTTTAGTACACTTTGATCTTTAATACCTTTTAGTACACTGCTTTAGTACAGATTTAAGAAAATAGCAAATTTTAGGTAAATTGAAGTTAGTTGATTTAATTTTTTAAAGCATGCTTTTATGTTCTATGTTACTATGAATAATTAACTTACAGCTGAAGTTACTATTGGGCTTAGTAGCAGAGTGATATGAAAGAAATGCACAGTAGAATAGACAGCATTTTAATTAAACGATCACGGACAATTATACACAACACATTACGAACATTCCAAATACTACACTACAGAGTTACAAGTCATGCGCAATACACCATGCAAGGTGTGGCGCTCCAGTCGAGTAGGGATAAACCACTTCACATAGAGGTAGGGTAAATAACGAGGCATTGACAAATATAAAATACAAATATATAACCTAACACCCCCCTACAATGTCTAGGTATTTACCAGAAGATCAATGTTGTATCTTCAAGTCCCATTATTTTACAACATTTGCAATGTTTGGCTGATGGTAAGGCTTTTGTAAGTATATCAGCCGCCATTTCTTCAGTAGGCACAAAATTTACATCAATTAATCCATTTTTTAAGGCATCTCTTATGAAGTGGTGACGAATATCAATGTGTTTCGTGCGTTTGTGAAAAATTGGGTTTTCAGCTAATTTTATAGCTCCCTTGTTGTCAGTTAATATGCTTACTTTTTCAATGTTTTCATCCCTTAACTCATTTAGTAATTTACTTAAATAAATACTTTCTTTAGTAGCATCGGACAAAGCCATATATTCGGCTTCTGTTGATGAAAGAGCCACGGTGCACTGTTTACGACTTTCCCATGTAACTCCACTACCACTAAACATAAAACAATAACCGGTATATGACTTACGATCATCGGGACAATTCCCCCAGTCTGCGTCAGTATACCCAAACAGAGATTCATTACTTTGTCTGAATATAAGTCCAAAATTAATTGTTTTCTTTAGATATCGTAAAACTCGTTTAGCTGCAGTCCAGTGAGTTTTATTAAAACAGTTTAAAAATTGACTCAACTGACTAACTGCATTTGCTATATCTGGCCTTGTGGAAGTCGCTAGATACATTAAACTTCCAACTAATTCACGGTAAGGATATTCACTTTCATTGCATTTTTCTGCCTTTTGTAATCGATTACTTATGTCCATTGGACAAGCTACAGGTTTAGCTTCAGTCATACCAAAACGTTCTAAAAGTTCTGTAATATAACTGTGTTGACTCATTGCTACAACACCATTTTTCATTTGAAAGTTAATCCCTAAACAATATTTAACTAAGCCTACGTATTTAACCTCTAATTCCTTATTAAGATGATTTTTGAAATTTTCAAGCTGATCGGGATCTTGAGACATAAATAAAATGTCGTCATCATAAATCATTATAAGAGTCAACCCTGATTCATTTTTGATATAATATAAACATGGATCCGCGTTAGTTTGTTTTGCTCCAAGATTATATAATATTTCATTTAATTTAGTGTTCCAACACCTGCCTGCTTGCTTTAACCCATAAAGAGATTTCTTTAACAATAGAACTTTATTACCTTCATTTAGAGACTCGAAGGTTTTTAATGTCTTTCTGGAAATATCGCTATCGGAATTTTCCTTTCTAATTAATTCAAGAATTTCTTTAAAATAATCGGGAATTTCCATAAAAATTTTCTCGTCCAATTTAGCATTTAAATATGCCGAAGTTATATCAAACTGATGTAGTTTTAATTTAGCCGCAAGTCCTGCCATAATTCGAATTGATCCCATGCGGGCAACAGGTGCAAATGTTTCACGAAAATCTATTCCTGGTTGTTGACTAAAACCTTTCGCTACTAGTCTAGCTTTATGTTTCAAAATAGATCCACTTTGACTATATTTATTTATAAGAACAAACCTACTCCCAATACATTTCTGCGAGGTCGGTCGGTCTACTACTTCAAAGGTATCATTTTTTAATACAGTAATTACCTCATCCACCATAGCCTTATGCCATTCTGGCGCCTGCGGTCCTCTAAGAGCACAATTTATAGCTATTTCTGAATTCCAACTATGAACAATCTCGGCACTTGTGTTTGCAGTTAGTTTTGGTTCGCGAATTATATCCCTATTACGCAACGATAATATATCGCGCTCTTCTAACGTTTCCGGTTTTGAGTCATGTGACAATGCATTTTTATTTTCCATTTCAATTGACGGGGTAAAAGATTCTCCATCTTTAATTTGTGACTCATTATCGGACTTATTTAGTTTTATTTCGCGATGAGATGAATCATCGTAGAAATGTTCTACTTCAGAAAATTCATCATAATTTTCTTCGAAGAATTTAACACTTCGAGAAATAATAACTCGATTTTCATCGGAAAGATAAATACGAAATGCTTTTGAATTTTCGGAATAGCCAACAAAAATTCTTTTCTTTGATCTCACGGAAAATTTATGTTTCGGTCGGTTATTCAAATAATACGCTGTGCAACCAAAAATCTTAAAATAACAAACATTAGGCACTACATTGTTCCACAGTTCATACGGGGTTTTTCCATTAAGGGCTTTTGTTGGGCATCGATTCCTCACATAATTTGCTGTATTTATGGCTTCTGCCCATAATTTAAGGGGTAATTTTGATTGAGATAAGAGACAACGTGCCATCTCTACAAGAGTTCTGTTTTTGCGTTCTGCAACTCCCGCCTGTTCTGGGCAATGAGGAGTCGTTAATCTATGCTGAATACCATTTTCTTTTAAGAAATTTTTAAACTCAGTACCAATAAATTCACCGCCATTATCACTCATAAAAGTCTTAATTTTGATAGATTTCTGATTTTCCCAAAGGTTTTTAATTTCTTTAAATGCATCAAGAGCCTCATTTTTAGTTTTCAAAAATTTAACTGCACAATAACGGGAATAATCATCAATAAATGTAATGAAATATAGAGACTTACCGATTGAAGGTATCCGTATCGGGCCACAAAGATCGGAATGCACAATATCTAATAAATTTGTAACACGATCTGACCGTTTAGGGAAAGGCGCACGGGTCAATTTATTTAACGCGCATACTTCACAATTAAAATCAGCAGATGATTTTGTAAAATTCAAACCCCTAATATTACCCTTTCTATCCGATTCCATTAAATCTTTTATATTAAGGTGACCCATTCGACAATGCCATTGTGGCGGTTCTGTTTATTAAGGGTGCGAGACGTCGTGAAGTTTAAAATAATATTTAATGCATATGCAGCGCATGCAACAGCTCGTTGCAGGTAGGTACATAAATTTTTTGGAGGAGTGACAGTAGTTCTCACTAAAGTCGGCGTACATCGGAATGGCGATTGCGACGAACCACGTCGAGTGCTAGGTTTCTTCTGCTTCAGCTGGTCGAAAGCGGCGGTGACCTTGGGATGGCTGCGGTGACCTTGAGAGACGAAAGGCGGCGAGCGTATCCAGGCAGGTGGTAAATGGGAATGTTCCGCTGTTCGTAGCTCGCCGGCTTTTATACGAAGCATGCAGGAAACTGCGCAGGCTTGGTGGTAGATTGACGCTGCTCGTGCAATTTGCATAGATGGCTGGATCGCCATACACTCCCCCCTGGAGTGGTTTGAGGAAACAAAACACGAAACCTAAACTAAAAAAAAAATTATACAGCAAAATGAACGCGTTTGCCAGAACGAAGTGTCATCGTGCGTTGTTGATCAGCCTCCGATGGTTGAGAGAAGGATCCGTCCGTCAAGATATAGGCAGGCTTGAGTCTATCGATGGAAACCGTAGTTGATCGTCCATGGATGTCTATAGAAAAAATTTTGTCATTACGTTTAAGAACCTTGTATGGTCCAGAATAAGGTGGTGTAAGGGGTGGTGCGGTCTTGTCACAACGCAAGAAAACGTGAGTACAGCGTGACAGATCGGGATGCACAAAAAGAGGAAAATGACCGTGTGCTGAAGTAGCCGTAGGTTTCACTCGAAGCATCATGGTGCGTATTTGCTGAACAAAATTGAAATCAGCTGTTTCTTCAGGAGTGTAAGATGAGTCAAATAAATCCGCTGGTAACCTAAGAACAGAACCATACACTAATTCGGAAGAGGCTGCCTTAATATCCGGTTTATAGGCAGATCGTATGCCCAAGAGTACGGTAGGGAGGACATCCGTCCATTTACTTCCTTCACAAGCCATGATTGAACTCTTCAAATGGCGATGGAATCGCTCAATGATGCCGTTGGCTTGGGGATGATAAGCAGTGCATCGAATGCGAGTACTGCCAAGCAAAGAGGAAAACTGTTTAAATAACCTCGACTCAAATTGTCTTCCTTGGTCGGTTGTGACCGTAACGGGGCATCCATAACGGGATATCCATCCTGAGTAGAATGTTTTACAAACAGTTTGGGCTGTAATGTCGGGCATGGGAAACACCTCCGGCCATCTTGTAAAGCGGTCGATAGCCGTTAGGCCGTATATAAAACCGTCCGTAGGTTTTAATGGACCTATGATATCGATGTGCACGTGTGCAAATCTAGCGTCAGGTAGAGCAAATGTACCTAGATTGGAATGGGTATGCCTATGAATTTTAGATTTTTGACACGATAAACATGTTTTAGTCCATAGTCTTATATCTTTCTTCATATTAGGCCAGACGTAACGAGAGGATATGAGTTTCACTGTAGTGGAGATACCTGGATGAGATAGGTGATGAAAGTGTTGAAAAATTTTACGTCGTAAGGATTGTGGAACAAAAGGGCGCGGAATATTCGTGCTGATGTCACAGTATAATTCCGACGCAGAAAGAGGCGAGGGTAAGAGTTTTAATTTTAAGCCGGTGTCTGTACGTTCTAAAAAATCTTTGAGTTCGCTGTCATTCTTTTGAGCTGCAGCAAAATTTGAAAAATCAAGCGTGGCCAGTGATACCGAATCGATTTCGATGCGGGAAAGAGCATCAGCTACAATATTATCTTTTCCTGTAACATGCTGAATGTCAGTCGAAAATTGCGAGATATAATCTAAATATCTCGCTTGACGTGGCGTGCATTTATCAGCCTTTTGCGAAAAGGCATATATTAACGGTTTTTGATCTGTATAAATGCTGAAAATGCGACCTTCTAAGATATGTTGAAAACGTCGAATGCAAATATAAATGGCATAAAGTTCACGATCGTATGTGGACCATTTGCGTTGAGAGTCACTAAGTTTAAGTGAAAGAAATGCTATGGGTTCCCATTCTTTATCGTGCAACTGCATGACACTACCACCTACTGCCATGTTTGATGAATCAACCCATAAACTGAGGGTCGCGCCGGGAATGGGGTGACGCAATAATGTAGCTTTCGCCAAAGCTTCTTTAGCCTTTATAAACGCCGTTTCTGCGTTTTCATTCCAGGATAGGTCAGGTAGGGGTTTTTGTTTTGGATTACGTTTTTTGTATTGTTTCTGACCCTTGAGGAGTTCGACTAAGGGTGAGATTATGTGAGCAGCACGCGGCACAAACCGTCGGGAAAAATTAAAAAGTCCGAGGAATCTTCGAAGCTGCGTAACGTCACATGGACGAGGAAATTTTTGTAGTGCTTCCACTCTGTGCGGCAGAGGCAACAATCCATCCTTCGAAACTTTGAATCCTAAAAATTCAATATGCGGGACTCCAAAGGTGCATTTCAAGGGATTGATACTTAAGCCATAATTTTGAAGGCGTTCAAAAAGAGCTTTTAAATGCTTTAAGTGCTCTGCTTCGTCCCTAGACGCGATTAAAAGGTCATCCACAAAAGCGTAGACACCTTGTAAATTTTGCGTAACCTCATCGATAAAACGCTGGAAGGTAGCGGCTGCGTTACACAATCCAAACTGCATTCTGGTACTCTCAAAAAGGCCAAATGGGGTGATGATTGCAGTTTTATGTATATCCTGAGGATTGATAGGAATTTGATGGTAAGCTTTGATTAGATCGATGTGCGAAAAAATCGTACAGCCATGCAATTGAGCTGTGAAGTCTAGGAGGTTGGGAATATTGTAACGATCTTTAACAGTGCGTGAATTTAAAACTCGATAGTCACCTACTGGTCTCCAGTCCGACGAATTCTTTTTCGGCACCATGTGAAGTGGTGAGGCATAAGAACTTTTGGACGGGCGCATATGCCCTAATTCAATCATGTATTTAAACTCTTTCTTTGCAGTCACAAGTCTATCCGGTGCCAATCGTCTGGGTTTTGCCGAAACTGGAGGTCCTGTGGTTTCTATATAATGCAAAACTGAATGTTTAACAGGTTGTCCGGGTTGAGGTGGTGTCGTGATCGTTGGAAATTCGTTAAGCAACTTAGAATAAATGTGATTTCCACGAACAATTTTCACTGAATGAATTTTAGATTGTCGTATAATTCCGGCCGACTGATACCTTGTATTCGAATCAATGAGGCAACGACGCCTTAAATCAGGAATCAAATTGTGAGTGAAAAGAAAGTCGGCTCCTAGTATCGGTACTGTAACGTCTGCTAATAAGAATTGCCACTTATATTGTTTCTTCAATCCTAAATCTAAAGTAATAATTCGGCGTCCTATGACAGGTATAGAGGTAGAATTAGCCGCCGTGAGTGATACGACTTCTTCACATCTCCGATGTTTTTGACGAGCCGGGTAAAGGGCGACATCGCTGCCGGTATCGATCAAGAACATAACATTGGATAGACTATCGCGAAGAAATAGGCGACGAGATTTGTTTGGCAAAAGGTAAGCCGCCATTACATCTTGCCTTTGATGTTTAAAAAACGTGCAAGGTTGGGTACATTTGTTAGCGCGTTCCTTAAATTTACGGTGGTACCAGCACACCGTGTTGTTATCGCGGGATCTAGTACGGGATATACTGCGCCTAGAATTTTGCAAATGCGTTAGTCGAGCTTGAAGCTGACGCATTTGAGATTTCAATTCATTTAAGTCTTTTCTTAAGAATTGCGTATCGGTGTTGGAAACTTCTGCTACTTGCGCTACTTGTGAGGTTCCAGAATTGACTTCCATAATTTATCAGCTAATTCGCCCGCCTTTTCGGGAGTTAAAGATGGCACAGCTGCCAGAATGGATTGAACCGTGGTCGGCAAATGTTGAAAAAAAATTTCTAACAATAGGTCATTTGAGACGATATGTTCTGCCGCTCTCCTTTGAAGTTCACGTAATATTTCTGAGGGTCGTTTATCAGAAATGGGCTCAAATGAGAGAAGTTTACGAAATCTCGCAGTTGTAGATTCTCCTGAACGTTTGATGAGTTCTAATTTTAGGTCCTCGTAAGGCTTATCAGAATCAGTTTTAAGTATTACATCGCGTACCATACTGGCAATTTCCGGTGGTAATGCAGCTACAATATAATTATATTTAGTAATAGATTCTGTGATAGGCTTGGGGGAACCTAAAGCAAATGTAGATTCACACATTTGAAACCAAAGCTCAGGATCGTGAAAATTAAAAATGGGGATTTTTAACGGCGTGCACGTTGCTCTCCATGATATATAATTAGTATAAAAATATAAGAAATATGATATAATTTTAGAAGATATACTATTGCCACGTACCTTTCCACTAACGTCCGGGTCATCAATGTGGCGGTTCTGTTTATTAAGGGTGCGAGACGTCGTGAAGTTTAAAATAATATTTAATGCATATGCAGCGCATGCAACAGCTCGTTGCAGGTAGGTACATAAATTTTTTGGAGGAGTGACAGTAGTTCTCACTAAAGTCGGCGTACATCGGAATGGCGATTGCGACGAACCACGTCGAGTGCTAGGTTTCTTCTGCTTCAGCTGGTCGAAAGCGGCGGTGACCTTGGGATGGCTGCGGTGACCTTGAGAGACGAAAGGCGGCGAGCGTATCCAGGCAGGTGGTAAATGGGAATGTTCCGCTGTTCGTAGCTCGCCGGCTTTTATACGAAGCATGCAGGAAACTGCGCAGGCTTGGTGGTAGATTGACGCTGCTCGTGCAATTTGCATAGATGGCTGGATCGCCATACCATTTTCTAATATCTGCAAATCTGCCTTTTGAACTATCAATTGATTCACTAGAAAAATTAGACTGATTTACATTATTACTACCACGTAAATAATAAAGGTCATCTTTGCGTTCAGCAACCAACATAGCATTGCTTTTCTTATTCTTGATAATAGCACGATTGTTTTTAAATAAAACAGTATATCCACGGTCACACATTTTTGATACAGACAGTAAATTAGTTTTTAGTTCTGGAACTAATAATGTATCAAAAATTTCTATATTTTGCAGTTTAGAATTCACTTCTGCTTTAATTAATACATTTCCCATTCCGGATACTTCTGTTGTTCCATTATTGGCCAGGCTGACCGCTTTAATTCCGGTTTCGCTTATATCTTCAAATTTTGAATCATCTTTGCACATGTGACGAGTGCAACCACTGTCAAGGCACCACATACTTTCTGTATGTTCTTTAGATGCTACGGGTATATGCATAGAATTAACACTTGCAAACAAACCAAAACTATTATGTCTGTAATTCGAAGATTTTTCTCTATTGGAACCACACTGAGCAGCTCGGTGGCCGACACGTTTACATTTGAAACACGTGATTTTCGAATCATCTTTCTCTTTCGGTTTGGAATATTCAGCATTCTTTGTCGCTCTTTTATTTTTGTTATTCCATGGGGGAGGTTTTCGGCGAAAGTTACTAGCGATGAAAGCGTCGTCGTTCTGTCGATCATCATGTCGTCGGGTGTCGCTCTCTTCCACCACTTTAATTCGGAGTACTTCTGGTTTCGGAAGTTCGTCCCTGGATTCTATAGCACATCGAAAGTTTTCGTAACTGGATGGCAAGCTGTAGAGTAACATCACAGTTAATAAATCATCATCAATTTTAATATCCATTTCAGAAAGTTTATCCACTATGTCAAAGAATTTGCGTAAATGATCGCGGATGCACACTGGAGAAGAATCAGCCAACTTATGCTGAATTAGCGATTTTAACAGCGAAGCTTTACGGGCAGTGCCTTTTGATTGATAAATCTCTTCCAGTTTCTTCCATACATCCCGTGAAGTTTTACAGTTCTTTACTTGCTTGAGTTCGGAGGGAGATATGCACAGAATTATATCGGCTTTTGCCTTTTCGTCCATTTCTGTCCATTTGTCGAATTTTTCTTTCGATTTTGCATCATTTTCCTTTAATTTTGGCTTTGGTTTCAAACCCGATACATATATCCAAGAGTCATTTTTTATCAAAAGAGCTTTCATTTGTATTCTCCATGTCTCGTAATTGTCCTTGTTTAGCGTTTCGATTTGAAAAGTTCCATAAGACGCCATATCATAAGTCGATCATTCAATAAAGTCTATTTAACGTAAATAGTAGTCCATTTGCCTTACTCTGGGCCCATAACCTATTGGGCTTAGTAGCAGAGTGATATGAAAGGAATGCACAGTAGAATAGACAGCATTTTAATTAAACGATCACGGACAATTATACACAACACATTACGAACATTCCAAATACTACACTACAGAGTTACAAGTCATGCGCAATACACCATGCAAGGTGTGGCGCTCCAGTCGAGTAGGGATAAACCACTTCACATAGAGGTAGGGTAAATAACGAGGCATTGACAAATATAAAATACAAATATATAACCTAACAGTTACAACACACTATTTATTGAATGACACATAACGGACATATAGAATCGGACATCGCTACAAACCATTTTGGAACAACTGAACTAAAACTGTTGCCATGCCAACTAGTGAAAAATAGTTGTTGCCACACCGGCATTACTAACCTTGGATACATAATATCCCTCCCCCTAAGTCTTATAGTCTTTTAGCCACACAGGAGGACGTCTGTTTCTGACTGGTCTTGGAGATGACAGAGGCAGTGGGTCTTTAGGTTGTTTTGCAATAGATACATCAAAATATGGACTCGTGTGAGTTGGTCTTGTTAACTCTTCTGTCTGCATAGAGTCCTGATTTTCTACGGGTGCATGCACTTGTATTTCTTCTTCAGGAATCTGATCCTGGGAACACCTTGATTCTGTTAATGGAATGGGAGGACTTATTACTTGGCTATCTCATTCATCTTGGAATATAGAAGATTCTGCAACATGTCGAGATCTCAGTTGGTCAACATGTCTTTTCCAAACTAAACCATCATTGGTTCGAACAAAATACATGGTTAAACCAAGTACTTCTATTATGGTTGAAGGAACCCATTTCTTATGAGGAGGAAATCCCAAAGCATAGACAGTATTTAGGGGAGCAAATATTTTTATTCTCGAGTCGTCAGATCCATTTTTAACTACTGATGAACCACAAAAATCAGGATGCAATTTATCTAGGCAAGTTTTCAAATGTCGATTCATTAATAATTCCGCTGGTGAAACACCTGTAGAGGAGTTCGGAATTGTATGTTGTGCTAATAGGAACGAAGAGAGTCTATATGACCAATTTCCAGTAATTATCCTCTTTAGTGCATTTTTCGTTGTCTGCACCATACGCTCGGCTTGTCCATTAGAAGATGGATGTCTAGGAGCAATTGAAATAAATCTTATACCATTTCGTTCTAAAAATTCTTGGAATTCAGTCGAGGTAAACCCAGTTCCATTGTCTGAAACAATAACATCAGGTATGCCATGAATACTAAATAATCTTCTTAGAGCATTGATAGAAGATGAGGCATCAACGGAAGGAACTTTTACTACTTCAAGCCATTTAGAGTATGAATCCACAATAATCAAAAATAATGAATTTTGAAATGGACCAGCATGATCTATGTGCAATCTGTGCCACGGAGTTTTTGCCTTTTCCCACATCAGGTTAGTTTTCGATGGTGAGTTTCTGGTTTGTTGACATAAATCACAAGGATTAACAAGAGTTTCTAATTCCTTGTCTAATCCTGGCCACCAAACATAACTTCGAGCTAGTGCCTTCGTTCGCACTATACCTTCATGAGTATTATGTAGAACCTTAAGAATATCAGGTTGTATTTTTCTAAGAATGATGACTCTTGAGCCCCAAAGCAGACATCCTTTATGCACAGACAGTTCTAATTTCCTTAAGAAAAATGGATCAAATTCTTTCGAAGGATTTTCATCTGGCCATCCCCTCCATACCCAGTTAATGACTAGTGATAATATAGGATCATGAGCTGTAAATTTCGCTACATCTGTAGCTTTCAGTAGAGGTTTCTTCAGGGCTTCTAATAACAGAATTTCCATGGGCATTTTTGCTTCCTCATCCTTAGGGATAAATGGTTGAGGCAAGTGACTTAGCCCATCAGCATTGGATATTGTTTTTCCAGGCTTGTAAACTAGGTCATAATCATAAGGACTTAACATTATAGACCATCTTTGCATTCGAGGAGACAGCATATTAGGAATGGGCTTATTTGGAGCAAGCAATCCTAATAATGGTTTGTGGTCAGTACGAATTTCAAATTCCTGACCATACAAATAATTGTGAAATTTCTTTACACCTTGAATTATGGCTAGTGCCTCTTTATCTATTTGAGAGTAACGTCTTTCTGTAGGATTCATAGTTCTTGAATAGTATGCAATAGGAGCTTCTGCTCCTCCTTCAAGCTGATGACTTAGTACTGCTCCAATACCATATTGTGAGGCATCACAAGTTAAAATTATAGGTTTCTTTTCATCAAAATGCGTTAAAAGAGTTTCAGATGTTTGCAATTTCTTTATCTTCTCAAACGCTTCATCATGACATTTAGTCCATCTCCAAGAAGCACCCTTGTCTAGGAGACGATGAAGTGGTTCAGCAACATTAGCCTTGTTGTTTAGAAATGAGTGATAAAAATTTAACAGTCCCAGAAACGCTTGAAGTTTCTCTCTTTTTGCAGGTACAGGAGCATTATGTATTGCTTGTACTTTGTATTTGGTGGGCCTGATCGGTACCTTCGAGAGAGAAGGCCAGAGTGCTGCTCTGTGACGTCACGACGAAGGGGCGAGCTGCTTGATACTCGAATACGTAGCTTCCCTGCTTGTCTTCAATTAGCAGAGTTTTTTATCTAACATTTTATCCCTTTAGGGATAAATTAAAATTTTTGTCAATGCATTACAGTTTATGCATTAATTCCATAAGAGTGTTTATTACATATTCATCTAATATTATCTAGAAACATTTTAACACGCTTAAACAATTCAATATGTAATATTTGAATGTACAAAAATATTTTGGTGTACATTAAGAGTTGATGATCACTATTAAAATTAGTATATCTGTTCTACATAAATATTTTATAAACTGAATAGGTTTAAAACCTCTTTTTAAGTTTGGTTAATCAAAATTAATTTAGTTTTTCTGTCAAATATTTATCTCCTAGCACATTTCTCATGTTTAAATTTAATCCGAAAGTAGGTAAAATAATAATAATAATAAAATACATCATAATTAGAAAAACTGTTTTATTCCTTTTATTCAAAGCACTGCATAGTTTTAGAAATGAATAATACCTAAAATATTCAAATATAAAACATTAAACTGATATCTGTAAAGCTTTTTATTAAATCATTCATACCTTCATAATAAAATTCAAATATTGTCAATAAATTACATCTTATATATTAATCCCTTAAGAATGCTTATTACATTTTCAGCTATTATTATCCAGAATCTCTTTTTTAATCCCTTAAACAATTCAATATATAATTTTTAAATGTATCAAATTACATCTGTGTACAATAACAGTCAATGATTACACTGAAACAAGTTTCTCTTAAAATATTTTTATTTTCTGAGTATGTTTAAAAGTTCTTTAACTCAATATTTTAAATTAGTTTCATTGTCAAGTATGTATTTAATTCTCTGTACTTAAATTCTTGAAAAATCTCTCTTCCCCCCCCAAATAAA